>JAUMJK010001900.1:0-66315 GCA_033558105.1 Coccyzus lansbergi | reverse complement strand
ATCTGTCCCCCCCCGACCCTCTTTGCACGCACAGGACCCTGAACCGCTCGCCCTCGCCTCCCCACTCTAACCCCCCCCCCCCCCCCCCCCGCCCCAGGTCTCCCAATCGCGCTTGGAAAACAGCAGAAAAGCTTTTTAATTGAGTTAATGACCCCCCCCCGCCCCGCAATTGGCGGCTCCGTGGGCCGAAAGGGGGTGGAGGGAGGGTGGTAGGGAATTTGGTGTTTAGAAACGAAAAAATAAAAATAAATAAAATGAAGAACGGGGGGGGGGGGGGGGGGGGAAAGAACGGGGGAAAAAAAAAAAAGAACGGGAAAAAAAAAAAGAATAGGAAAAAAGAAGAACAGGGAAAAAAGAATAGAAAAAAAATAAAAGAACAGGGAAAAAATAACAGGGAAAAAGAATAGGAAAAAAGAAGAACAGGAGAAAAAAAGAATAGGGAAAAGAACAGGAAAAAAGAATAGGAAAAAAGAATAGAAAATAATTATAAAAACAGGAAAAAATGACAGGGAAAAAGTATAGGAAAAAAGAAGATCAGGAAAAAAGAATAGGGGAAAGAACAGGAAAAAAGAATAACAGGGAAAAATAGGAAAAATAAAAGAATAGAAAAAAAGAACAGGAAAAAAAGAATAACAGGGAAAATAGGAAAAATAAAAGAATAGGAAAAAGAACAGGAAAAAAGAATATCGGGAAAAATGGGGAAAAAAATAGGAAAAAAGAACAGGAAAAAAAGAATATCGGGAAAAATAGGAAAAATAAAAGAACTGGAAAAAGAATTACAGAAAAAAATTAGGAAAAATAAAAGAACGGGGAAAAGAACAGGACAAAAAAGGATAACAGGAAGAAAATAGGGAAAATAAAAGAACAGGGAAAAAGAACAGGAAAAAAAGAAAAATAAAAGAACAGGGGAAAAGAACAGGAAAAAAGAAGAACAGGAAAAAATTGGAAAAATAGAAGAACAGGAAAAATAGGAAAAATAAAAGAACAGAAAAAAGAACAGGAAAAAAGAACAGGAAAAATACAGGGGGAAAAGGAACAGAAAAAAAACAGGAGTAAAAGAACAGGGGAAAGAAAGAACAGGAAAAAAGAATAGGAAAAAAAGAATAGGAAAAAAGAAGAGGAAAAAAAAAGAACAGAAATAAAAGAACAGGGGAAAACAGAGCAGAAATAAAAGAACAGAGGGGGGAAAAGGACAGAAAAAAAAATCTCCTTAATTCAGTTAGAAGAAAAATGCGCGTCTAAGGGAGACTAAACCCAACCCGCGTGCGTTCGAGAAAGAAACACACGCGAATTGTTTGCGGCTTGGCGTGAATGTGTAGAAAACACTCGTGGGACACCCTCGGGCTGGCGATGGCCGAGGCACGAACTCTTTTCTCTCTCAGTATCCATCCCCGTACACTCACACACGCACATATTTAGCAAAATATGCATTATTTTCCTTTTTTTTTTTTTTTTTTTTTTAATTTTTTCTCCTCCGCTCTTTGTGTTGCTGTGTTTCTCTACCCTCCCCCCTCCCCAGCACTATAGCTCTGGCTGCGTGATACAAATATAAATATATACTCGATCAAGCTGTATGTATACGCGTGTTTTTACGCTCGTGCGAACACGTCGACATGTATGTTCAAGCCTATTTTTTTGATACAGGTAAACGCGGTTCTTCTAATTCCATCCGCGCTTTTCGGTTGTGCTACTAGACGTGTATTTGTCCACATTTTTTTATTATTATTATTTTTTTGCCTCCTACTAATACAGAATGATAGAGGTTCCGTAGCATGCGCTGAGATAATCCCGTAATCTAAACAATCTTCATTAATATTATTCTTCGCATCCTTTTTTTTTTCAAGAGAATAAATAGGGTGGAAGGAAATATACTCCAACGTGAAATATACTCCAACGTGTGCTTTGTCTGCTCTTTTTTTTTCCGGTTGTTTCCAGCTCAAACCCCACGGACACGATATATTTTTAATATAGAATCGTAGAATAACCAAATGGGAAAAGACGTTGATCATCGAGTCCAACAATTTCTCTATCTCAGTGTTTCCAATCTCGCTTCAACCTACCCCTGAGCCCCGAAACGGCCTCTCGAGGGGTAAATCAGCTCCGAATTTCCATCCCCAAATTGTAAATTTATCTTTTTTTTCCCCCCTACCTTTATTTTCTTTCCTCAATTCAAAGCGTTAGGCTGCAACGTTTCCTAAAGAATCAATATTTTAAAGTGTTTTCGTTGTTTAATTTGATAGGTTCTTGTGTCCTTCTTGTTTAATTTGATATTAAATTGATATTTAATTTGATTCTATGATTCTATGGTTGGACTCGATGAGCCGATGGGTCTCTTCCAACCTGATGATTCTATGATTCTATGATATTTGATGCTCTCCCGGCTCTCTCTACCCAACACGAACTGTTTCCCCGAGTGTGTTTTTTTCCCCGTTTTCTCTAGTTTTTCGGGGCGCAGCCCGCCAGGGCATCACCCTCCCGTGACGTCACACGTGACGTCAGAAGCCCTGGGGAGAGCGGGGGGGGGGGGCGGCGGTGGTGGTAGTGGGGAGCAGCCAATGGGGTTAGGGATCAGGGTCCCGAGAGGGGGAGGAAGGGGGAAGATGTGGTAAATCCCGCCCCGTCGGGCTGCGGGGAGGATCCTCGACGGCTCAAAACTGCGGACCCAGCAGGGTCAGAGGGTCCTGTGCTCGTCTATAGGTCCCCATGCTCCGTCTACAGGTCCCCTTGCTCGCCTATAGGTCCCCTTGTTCGCCTATAGGTCCCCCATACTTGCCTATAGGTCCCCTTGCTTGTCTATAGGTCCCCATGCTTGCCTATAGGTCCCCCATGCTCGCCTATAGGTCCTGTTGCTCGTCTGTAGGTCCCCATGCTCGCCTATAGGTCCCCTTGCTTGTCTATAGGTCCCCATGCTCGCCTATAGGTCCCTTTGCTAGTCTATAGATCCCCAGTGCTCACCTATAGGTCCCCCGTGCTCACCTACAGGTCCCCTTGCTCCTCTATAGGTCCCCTTGTTCGCCTATAGGTCCCTTTGCTCGCCTATAGGTCCCCATACTCGCCTATAGATCCCCTTGTTCGCCTATAGGTCCCCTTGTTTGCCTATAGGTCCTCATGCTTGTCTATAGGTCTCCTTGCTCGTCTACAGGTCCCTATGCTCCCCTATAGGTCCCCTTGTTCGCCTATAGGTCCTGTTGCTCATCTGTAGGTCCCCATGCTTGCCTATAGGTCCCCATGCTCGCCTATAGGTCCTCATGTTCGTCTACAGGTCCCCTTGCTTGCCTATAGCTCCCCTTGCTCTCCTATAAGTCCACATGCTCACCTATAGGTCCCCATGCTTGCCTATAGGTCCTGTTGCTTGTCTATAGGCCCCCATGCTGGCCTATAGGTCCCCATGCTCACCTATAGGCCACCATCCTTGTTTATAGGTCCCCTTGCTCATCTATAGGTCCCCATGCTTGCCTATAGGTCCCTTTGCTTGCCTATAGGTCGCCGTACTCACCTATAGATCCCCTTGTTCGCCTATAGTTCCCCACGCTTGCCTATACGTCCCCATGCTCGTCTACAGGTCCTCATGCTTGCCTATAGGTCCTCATGCTTGCCTATAGGTCCTGTTGCTTGTCTATAGGTCCCCTTGCTGACCTATAGGTCCCCATGCTTGCCTATAGGTCCTCATGCTTGCCTATAGGTCCTGTTGCTTGTCTATAGGTCCCCTTGCTGACCTATAGGTCCCCATGCTTGCCTATAGGTCCTGTTGCTTGTCTATAGGTCCCCATGCTCGCCTATAGGTCCCCATGCTCGTCTACAGGTCCCCATGCTCCTCTATAGATCCCCATGCTTGCCTTATTGGTCCCCTTGCTCCTCTATAGGTCCTGTTGCTCGTCTGCAGGTCCCCATGCTCATCTACTGGTCCCCTTGTTCGCCTATAGGTCCCCTTGCTCGCCTATAGGTCCCGTTGCTCGCCTATAGGTCCCCATGCTTACCTATAGGTCCCCATGCTTACCTATAGGCCCCCTTGCTCACCTATAGGTCCCGTTGCTCGCATATAATGCTCCCCCCCCAGCCCCCCGGCAACCAGAGCTCTTGTAGCAGTCTCGTTGTGCACGGACCATTTACACTCCCCTCTTCCCAATCCGGATCCTGCTCCGAACCGCTCAGCTTTGAACCAACTCGGCTTTATTTTCTTACTTTCTGGATCCCAGCTCTGAGTGCCTGACCCACCCCATTCCTCGCTCCTTAGAAAGAGTCTGGGAAGGTTGGGTTGGTTTTTCTCGACGGGTGAGTGGATGGAAAGCGCAAAATCCGCTTTTCTTTCCCCCTGAATTACCAATATGGAATCTTTTCACCTCGACTTCGATGCGTCAGTTGAGGTTGCAGAGGAGGATCGTCTGGATCCAATAAGAACCAGCCCTTCAGAAAAAGAAACAATCCAATAAATAATTATAATAAGGATAAGGATAAGGATAAGGATAAGGATGGTTGGACTCTATGATCCAATGGGTCTCTTCCAACCTCGTTGTTCTATGATTCTATGATTCTATGAATCTGTGATAAGGATAAGGATAAGGATAAGGATAAGGATAAGGATAAGGATAAGGATAAGGATAAGGATAAGGATAAGGATGGTAGGACTTGATGATCCAATGGGTCTCTTCCAACCTCACTGTTCTATGATTCTATGATAAGGATAAGGATAAGGATAAGGATAAGGATAAGGATAAGGATGGTTGGACTTGATGATCCAATGGGTCTCTTCCAACCTGGTTGTTCTATGATTCTATGATTCAAGGATAAGGATAAGGATAAGGATAAGGATAAGGATAAGGATAAGGATAAAGATGGTTGGACTCTATGATCCCATGGGTCTCTTCCAACCTGGTTGTTCTATGATTCTATGATAAGGATAAGGATAAGGATAAGGATAAGGATAAGGATAAGGATAAGGAAAAGGATGGTTGGACTCTATGATCCAATGGGTCTCTTCCAACCTGGTTGTTCTACGATTCTATGATAAGGATAATAATAAGTAGTCCCATATCCGATGGCAACTTCAAAATAAACTCAGCCTGGTTACAGATTTGGGAAGAGACTCTCCTCTTAGAGCTCCCCTCCATGGCAAGCTAAGGGTTAATCCTTTTAATATTTTTTTTTCCCCCGTCCAGGGATCTTTCCCCGATGTCCCCAAACCCACACTGGAGGGACTACAAACCCCCCAAGTGCCTCCAGAGCGGTTCATATCCCAGTCCCCCATCCTCCACTCACTGGGAAACAGGGAGACATGACCCCCCCCTACCTCTACCCCAGCCCCCCCCGCCCCTTGTCCTCAGCTCCAGCCCCGAATCCCAGGCGGAAAATGCCGATGGGAAGGGGAGGAGGAGAGTCTCGGGGAGAGCTGTAAAAGCTTTACACGGCGGCCTCAGCAAAGGGCGAGAAAGACCCGACATCCTCGTAAAACGCCGGGAAGGAGCCGCTGCCGGGGGGCGCCGGGCCAGGTGAAGGCTGCAGCCACCCCCCAGCCACCCCTCCCCTTGTCGTTGAACTTGAAACTCAGAAAACCCGGGGGAGAGCAGCCCCAAGCGTGGGGCAGAGCGGCCCCAGACCTGGGGAGAACTGCCCCTAACCCTTCACTTCTCTTCTCTTTCTCTTCTTCTTCCCTTTCTCTTCTTCTTCTCTTTCTCTTCTTCTTCCCTTTCTCTTCTTCTCTTTCTCTTCTTCTTCCCTTTCTCTTCTTCTCTTTCTCTTCTTCTTCCCTTTCTCTTCTTCTTCTCTTTCTCTCCTCCTCCTTTTTCTCTTCCTTCTCCTTCTTCTCTTCCTTCTCCTTCTCCTTCTCCTTCTCCTTCTCCTTCTCCTTCTCCTTCTCCTTCTCCTTCTCCTTCTCCTTCTCTCCTTCTCCTTCTCCTTCTCCCTCTCCCTCTCCTCTTCTATTTTCTTCTATTTTCTTCTCTCCTCTTCTATTTTCTTCTATTTTTCTTCTATTTTCTTCTATTTTCTACTATTTTCTACTATTTTCTTCTCTCCTCTTTTCTTCTATTTTCTCCTATATTTTTTTTCCCCCAAAACCCACCTCCAAGCCCAGGGAAGGTGGCCCAGGGGTGGTGGGAACACCTCTCCCAGCCCTTCCTTCCCTCCCATCTCCCCCCTTCCCCCCAGCCTTTCACTCCTTTCTTTTGTTCAAGTTCATTCCCACTGCACAAAGTGTCTGGGCTGCTTTTTTTTTTTTTTTCCCTCCTTCCCCCCCTTTCCCCCTTCAAAGGATTTTGTCATTGAACTTGAGCCCACGTTGTAAACATTCTTGGGTCTTACGAGGATGTCATTAACAGGGACCTCAGACTGCTCTGTCTTCCCCTGCTTCTCCTCCAGCTGAATCAAAGGTACATTTTTCACATCCTCACTCCGTTTGTCTCCTCATCCTAGCCCCCAAAATAAAACTCGATATAAAAGGCAGCTTTTTATCTCATTCTTTCTTAAATTTTACTAGCATTATAATTATTTTTCCAACCCTTCTACTCAGCGTGAGCTCTGCTGAGCATCACTGTGTCCTCTCAGACCTGTAAACAAACCAGGAAAACTCCTCATTGTAGTTACATCCAATCAATTTTAAAAATTAATTCTTTCGCCCCCGAAGTGCGGCCAGAGCGATGTTCTTTCCATGCTTGGCAGCTTCACACTCCCTACAAAAAAGAAAAACAAAAGAAAATATCACAGAATCACAGAACAACCAGGTTGGAAGAGACCCATCGGATCATCGAAAACATAATTCATTTTCCACTGGAATCGCTCTTATCTTTCCCTTCTCGGCGGCTTAATTGCTTTATATAAAATTAAAAATTAGAAAAAAATATATATATAAACCAGGTTTATTTGTTTACAGCCTCTCCCTGATGAGTTTCTCGCTGCTCTGGAAGCGCCGCTGGGACGAAACTTTCCCCAAACTGCTCTTTTCGTTGGATTTTTTTTTTTTTGCTCTGAGCGCCCAAGCGAGAAATATTTCCATTTTCTGAGCTGATGTTTAATCCAGTCATGGTTTGGGGGTTTTTTTTGCTAATTCTCCCTCAATTCACCCTCTCCCCCGGTGTAAAAATTTTTTTTTTCTTCCAACCTGGTTGTTCTATGATTCTGTCTTGAGGGACTTGGTTTAGTGTTTGGTAGGAATGGTTGGACTAGATGATCCGGTGAGTCTCTTCCAACCTGGTTATTCTATGATTCTATGATTCTCAAACCCCCACTCAGAGCCCCTAAAATCCCTGTGAAAAGCTTGATTTTCTGCTCCGACTAAAAGGTAGAGGAGAAGGGGCTCTTGTCAGTGCATTCCAAGCACCGTTTCGTCTTTATTCTGGTGACTAAACTCTGATTTTTTAAATTTTTTTTTTTAAATAAGGGAAAAATAGGAGCTCCCCTTGTCCTTCCCGCAGCTCCATCGCCCTCCTCAGCTCCGATTATGCTCAGGAAAGGGCTGAGGAGAAGCGATTCCTCTCGATCCCAACCAGGAGAGACCTCGGGAAGGAGGAGAAACCGGAGCCCGGCTGAGAAACTAAGGAAAAAAGCCGATTTTTTTCGTTCCCCCAGGCTTTTAACGCGGCCACCGGGCTCCGAGAAGAGAAAAAAAAATCGCCTTTAAAGGCAATTTTACCCAGAGAAAGAAAAGCTCAAGCTGCACCCGAGCTCACCTTGCAGTCTCCTTCGATAATTTGCAACACGATTTCTTTTTAACAGCACCTTTAGGGTTATTTTTTCCCAGATTATAAGAGATTTGGACTCGATGATCCGGTGGGTCTCTTCCAACCTGGTGATTCTATGAGTCTATGATTTTATTTTTCGGACGATACATCCACTTGATTTTAATTTTTATAAGAAAACCTCTCTGCGCGGGAGGGAAGAAAAATAGATGGAAGTCTATCTCGGCTATTATGAGACTGAGGGGGAAGGGAAGGGAAGGGAAGGGAAGGGAAGGGAAGGGAAGGGAAGGGAAGGGAAGGGAAGGGAAGGGAAGGGAAGGGAAGGGAAGGGAAGGGAAGGGAAGGGAAGGGAAGGGAAGGGAAGGGAAGGGAAGGGAAGGGAAGGGAAGGGAAGGGAAGGGAAGGGAAGGGAAGGAAAGGGAAGGGAAGGAAAGGGAAGGGAAGGAAAGGGAAGGGAAGGAAAGGGAAGGAAAGGAAAGGGAAGGGAAGGAAAGGGAAGGGAAGGGAAGGGAAGGGAAGGGAAGGGAAGGGAAGGGAAGGGAAGGAAGGGAAGGGAAGGGAAGGGAAGGGAAGGGAAGGGAAGGGAAGGGAAGGGAAGGGAAGGGAAGGGAAGGGAAGGAAAGGGAAGGGAAGGGAAGGAAAGGGAAGGGAAGGAAAGGGAAGGGAAGGAAAGGGAAGGGAAGGAAAGGGAAGGAAAGGGAAGGGAAGGAAAGGAAAGGGAAGGGAAGGAAAGGAAAGGAAAGGGAAGGAAAGGAAAGGGAAGGAAAGGAAAGGGAAGGAAAGGAAAGGGAAGGAAAGGAAAGGGAAGGAAAGGGAAGGAAAGGGAAGGAAAGGAAAGGAAAGGAAAGGAAAGGAAAGGAAAGGAAAGGAAAGGAAAGGAAAGGAAAGGAAAGGAAAGGAAAGGAAAGGAAAGGAAAGGAAAGGAAAGGAAAGGAAAGGAAAGGAAAGGAAAGGAAGAAAGGAAAGGAAAGGAAAGGAAAGGAAAGGAAAGGAAAGGAAAGGAAAGGAAAGGAAAGGAAAGGAAAGGAAAGGAAAGGAAAGGAAAGGAAAGGAAAGGAAAGGAAAGGAAAGGAAAGGAAAGGAAAGGAAAGGAAAGGAAAGGAAAGGAAAGGAATGGAATCCTGGTGGTGCTTATTGCAGTTATGTATAGGGGCAGAATTAAGGGACCTGATGCTTTTTAAAGCTTCCCACTAAAATGCTGGAGAGGGTTGGAAATGGGAGGGTGGAAGCAGAGACGGGTCTGTGTTTGCACTCGGATGTTTCAGCAGCGCACAACAATTTATAAATAAAATATATTAATAAAAGGTATTTTGGACTCGTGGCTTCTTTTCCTCATTAAGGTCCCAGGACACTCCAGTGACTGCTTTAAGCGGGTAAATGAGACATGGGAGCTTTATCTGGCTTAAAATCAGGAATTCAAAAACTTTGTGGGCTTCTGAGGGTGTCATTCAGCACCTCACGCAGCCATGATGACCGTGCGTGTAAATAATTGAAGTTTCTGGGTTGGTCGCTGCTCATCTGAAGGGCTGTTTGTGGATGAGGGAAAGGAGGAAAGCACTTCTGGTTTGGTAGATCCTATCAGGATAAGGCTAGTTGGGAGAAATATATTCCTGGGGAGGGGAAAAAAATATTGTATTTAATGTATTAAAAGAACTATATGGCTTCATCCTGCCTCCCTCACACTAATTAGTGAGGGGGGCACCTGATTGTAGCCTTGAGCGCAATCAAATTGGGTCCAATATGGTTGGACTTGATGAGACCAGTGGTTCTCTTCCAACCTGATGATTCTATGATTCTAGTGAACTGATGTAGAAAAAATTTCCCTCTGCCTTAGCAAGAACCAGCACAGGTACCTGCACACACATTCGCATCTGCACAGCAAGCCAAGGACTTCTTATAAAATTCACCAGAAGCATAAGTAAGGCATCAGTTTTCCTGGGGAATTAAAAATAAATGTAATTTTTTTTTTTTTTCACGTATCTTGGAGGTTTAGCAGTTAACCACATGAAACTGGAGAGGCAGGATGTGGAACTTAACCAAATTACACTAAATGCCGTTTTCCCCACACTGTGAAGTGCTTGGATGCACTGGGACAGAGTCAGTGCTGGGACCACTGGAGCTTTAGTCCAGGGCAGAAGATCTGAACGTGCACCAAAAAGCTGGAAGTGGTGTTGAGGCAACAGCTTGTTTGGCCTCAAGCAGCTCCAGGGGTGAGGTTAAGCCCTTCCTTACACAGGGATGCTAGAACCCAGGACCTCTCCCCCTCTCCTGCTTCATCTCCTGGGCCTGTTTGGATAAATCCAGAGCAATTCTCCTAAAATAAATCCAGAGCAATTCTCTCTCAGCAGAAAATTCTGCAGTCCCTTGCTTTAAAGTTCAAATCAGCCTCTGCGGGTTAGTGCGGAGGAGGCTGGGCTCATCATTTCATACACATTTGCAAGGAGTGGAGCTACAGAACGAGTCACTATTTTATATCATTTTATTATGACTTCTCATATTTGTCTCCCCCCAGTATCCCTCAGTCAACGGTGCTGGGAGACACCGAGCCAGTGCTGCAAGAGCCACTGGAGACAGAGCTGTTGTTTCCTGCACAGTAACTGAGATTCTTTCTCCTACAGAGGATTTTTCTCTCTCTGCTCTCTGCCCTGACGATGATTTTCAGATGGACAGGACATCCGTGACCCACAGTAGCTCTTGTCTTCTTTGATTAGGGGCACCCAGAAACGGTCCCCGTGGGCCTGTGAAGATGAGGCTGAGCCAGACAGTTGAGAAAACAGTGGGGATTGGCGGCTTCACAACTTGTGCTCCTTATCCACTGAGAAATTTCGCCCTGATTGAGGAAGAGGCATTTGGTCATGGGTTTGGGACACCCAGAAATAAGGAACAAAGGAAAGTAAGAATAGGTTAACTCCTAACGAGATGCATTTGGGATGTGTTGGGACCTACTACCCATGAGCAGAGAACACAAGCAGAGAGTCCAGCTCCTTCAGACGTGCTGCGTATCCCATGACCTCCCTTTTTGCCAAGGATTTCTAAGCTGTGTCCATCCTTCCTTCCCCTCCTCCCTCCAGCATTGGTTTCTTCCCCACTTTTGGATGCTGCTTTTTTTTTTTTTTTTTTTTATGCTAAATAAACGTTTACTAGTGCACAATATTTCTTCACCTCCGAATCTGAAACGCATCGTTGGGATGCACCGTGTGCTGCTCCGCGGGGACCGTTTGCTGGGTTAATGCTTCTACCAGCATCACAGACACAAAGTGTGGATCTGTTGAGAAGACAAATGCCTTTCCCATCTCATCCCTTCTCCCCTGTGCTGTTGTTCCTCGGGAGTCTCCTGGAATTCTCGGATGCTGGTGCTGAGAACATACAAGTTCCTGGTTCAGGACACAGCCTGCAACCAGCCCACATGGTTTTGGTTGATTGATGTATTTTTTTCATTTTTAATACACCTTATTGCCTTCACCTATACATAAAACCTCAACCATAGAGAGTTTAATCATTAGAAACAATATGTAAACTGATGTGCTTGATTAAATTTAACAATGTGTGTAAAGCCATAAAGGCCAGCACTGAGCTCGAAGAGACAGGCAGGTGCTTCTTGTTAAAATTCCTCTGCTGAATTACATGGCAGGTTGGGGTGAGTTTCCTGCCATTTGAAGGCTCACCCTGTTTGCAACAACCATCTATCTCCCCCAAGATTGTAAAATAGCGCTTAACATCTCTGTGCTTCTTGAACACGCTCTCGAATCATGACATTTTGCTTCTTTTAAAATGTATCAGCCTATCCCAGGCCTCAGATTATTTTCCTGAAAAGGCCTGATTCTCGTACAGTTGGCCCTAAACAATTATTTTGTTCCTATTTTTGATAGGAATGGTTGGACTCGATCCGGAGGCTCTCTTCCAACCCTATGATTCTATGATTCTATTTCTCCCTCCAAGAAATCAGGGGCTGAGGTTGAATCTTTTTCCAGAATCAACAGGAGCAGCTTTCCATCTCTGGCCTTCCACAGCAACACCTTCATCCATCCCTCGGATCTTCCTTCCCCAACCCTGAGACCTTCCTTCCCCAACCCTGAGACCTTCCTTTCCCAGACCTGGACCTTCCTCCCCCAGCCTGGGACCTTCCTCCCCACCAGCTTAAAAAGAGAAAGTGCTTCCGTGTAAACAGGGAGACAAGCTCCGTGGTGCTGCAGCTCCTCAGACATCAGGTTTTCACAAGCAAAGGAAGGTCAGTGGTATTTTTACGGGGATCCCTGGTTAATGTGTGTTGCCATCTCTGATAAAGACTCCTCTTTTTCTATTCCTGTTTCCACGAACTCCCTCACTCCTGAGTCCCCGGTGCCCTGTAACTAAGGAGGGGTTTCAAAGAAACACGAAGCTTCGTGCGTGGCAGTAAATGTGCTGTAGGTGCAGCGAGCAGACCAAAGAACCGGCATCTAAATAAATGTTTACACAAAAGTCACACACCTTAAGCTTTATGGAACCTGATGGCTCTGTCTGTGGCCTGGGCAGGTGATGCAAGGCAAGGGTGTTTACCTGCACAGGCCCTGCTCTACCAGGAAAAACATAGGAGCTCCAGGCACACGGTTGCAGCCAAGCAGGCTGCTGCTCTCAATTTTACTGGGGGGGGGGGGGGAGGGGGGACGATGTGTCCCCCAGGACTGGGAATTTCAGCTCCAGCTTTTAAAGGAACCTCAGGGAAATCAATGCTGGTTTGTTTAACTGGCAGCCAGAGAGATTCTGGTATCAACCTTATCGTTTCATTCACATTAAGAAATGTGGTTTTCCTTCACAATGACTCAGCTCAGCGCAAATGCAGAAAGGGACAAAACTCATTCCTCCAGCCTCACACAAGCCGAGTGCTGAGAGGAAAGGGAGAGTCTCACAAGTCCTTCTCTGTGCCCTGTTAGTCCTTGAATCTGGACGGCTGCTTGTAAAGTTTGGAGTACTTTTCCTTATGCTTATTCTGCTTTCTCCCTTCGGTCTGAATTTGGCTGAGGTGTGTACGACACCAGCACCTGGGAACTGCAGGTTCTGACCCATCTGCACGGCACTTCCCAAGCCCCCATCACCATAAATCAGCAGATAGTATTTTTCAACACAAACCATTGAATCAACCTCATTTCATTCGCTCATCATTTCCCACTTGCTCTATTTTTTTATTATTATTTTTGGTCACTGAATCTATTGCTGAGCCTAGACCTGAGCCACTGGCATTGGGGACACCAGCTACCCAGTTTCCAGCCCCTCTCCCAAGTTCCCCATCATCACCAGGTCCATAGAGGATGTGAAATCTGGAGCGAGATTCCAGGACTCGTAGCCTCCATTCCTGCTGATGCAGCTCTGTTTATTGCCAGTCCCATGTCCTTTCTTGGAGTGCTTTTGGCAGTCTTTTCCTCCATCTGTGCTCAACCATCACTCAGGCACATTCCTCTCAACCTAGAGTTACACAAACGCATGAAACAATGCGATACGGATGGAGCAGAACTGGGAGCGCACTGAAGGCTTTCGGTATTCGTTACATCCCACCACGGCTCCCACCTTCCTCTACACTCCCTATCGCAAATTTCCATAAAGACATAAAGTCGTTGAAACAGGAAATCTCCTTCATAAAATGACTGGAGGGTTTGAATTTGACTGGAGCTACTCTTTATCAAAATGCTTCCCAAAATCAAGCCAGTTCTTCCCCACCCAAGTTTCAGAGGAAAAGGGGAACACTCAGGAGAAGGATTTCTCAGAGGCAAAAATGGATGGTGCCTTGTCTCTCTTCTTGCCACAAATTTGAAACTCAAGAATGAGTGTTTAAAAAAAAAGAAAGAAAAAAGATCACGAGATTTGGTTCGCATTTGGTTTACAGCTCCTGCTGTAAAGGAATTAATGTATTTCATAAGACGCAAGAGCCTGATGTCTGGGGTACAGCCCTGGGACTTGAGAGGTTAGAGTTGTACTGCCAGCTTCACAATCACCTCTGATTTCATCTCCACCTCTTACAGCTACGGTGAACTTCACAGAAATCTCACTGGAACTTTGCTATATAAAGGCCAAGGTCATTTCTAGTCTAAGCTACAAAGAATGAGTCCCATATAGGCCTAGCATCCAGCTCACCTGCCAGCAGCCGGCAAGGGTCCCTGTGAAATCTGGTAAACCTGCAGGATTCTCCAGCAGAGTCCAGGGAAAGGCTCAGAGCTGCTGTGTGAGCAGGAGGCGTTTCAGCTGCTCTGGATGGATAGAGCAGTCAACGAGAACCTCAAGGACCATCCACCTCAAAGTGCTGCTTTCACACAAAATATCAACCTCTTCCAACTGTCTCCAAACAGGGAGAGGGGAGAACTCATTGCTCTCTGCAACTACCTGAAAGGAGATTGTGGAGAGGAGGGAGCTGGGCTCTTCTCCCAAGGGACAGGATAAGAGGAAATGGCCTCAAGCTCCACCAGGGGAGGTTCAGGCTGGACATTAGGAAAAAAGTTTTCACAGAAAGGATCATTTGGCCCTGAAACAGGTTGCCCAGGGAGGATGTTGAGTCACTTTCCCTGGAGGTGTTTAAGGGAAGGGTGGACGAGGTGCTGAGGGACATGGGTTAGTGATTGATGGGAATGATTGGACTCGATGATCAGGTGGGTCTCTTCCAACCTGGTGTTTCTATGATTCTGTGATTCAAACCCCACCTTTCTCAAACTCTCCTCTCTCAAGAGGAAAAGGCTCTCTTAGCAGTGCTTCTTGGCTCTCCAGGTTGACAGGAGGACACTCCAGCAATTCCTACAAGGTCGCTGATGCCTGAGCAGCAAACACAGAGCTCAGCAAAACCCTGGAGGAGAACGAGGTTGATTTAATAAGCGGAATTTCAAGGCATGGAACACTTTATTCCCATCTCTGCTGCTGGAGTCAGGGCAGGAGGATCTCTGATTTTGCTCTGTGCAGCCCTTGCCCTGAGCAGAGGTTGATGAGTTAGTGATTGTGGGTCTGCTAGTCCCAACCTTCAGCTCCTTGGAGTCTTCACGTCTCCGCTGATATGTCTGATCACCTCCAAGAACAGCTCTGCCTGGAAGGATGGAGAAATCCATTAGGAATTACGGACCTTTGCTCAGCCTGTTGGGTTTTTTCTCTCCTAACCCCGTTTGGTCTTAAAAAAGCAGAAAAACACACTGTGAGAGTTATGATTTTTTCCACTTATTTTTCTTCTTTTTACTTTTTTTTTTTCTGCAAACGTCAAACACAAGTGAAATAAGTGAGATACTGAAATTCCTTAAGGGAATTTGTGGTTCTCTACTCTCTCCCCTCATTCTCCTGCCAACCTCTAGGGTAATGGTTGGACTCAATGATCCAGTGGGTCTCTTCCAACCTGGTTATTCTATAATTCTATGATTTACTACCCTCGCTGCTCCTTTCCCCATCGAACCCCCTACCAAGAGCAGGGGGCTCCAGGCTCTTCCACATGATCAACCCCAGGATGATGAAGGGAACTGAGTCCCCCCAAGCCTGTGCCCCCTCCTATGCTCGATTTTGGGGTGTTGATGTGAGTCTGGACCCTTTCCACCTCTCAGGAAGCGTAATTCAATCCAATAATGCACTGGATATAAATCAAAATCCCTTCTCCATCAGAGACATGGAACTGGGGGGGTTCAATGCACTGAGGTGATCCTATTATTGAGGGATAGAGGGGGGAGCTGGATCTGACCCCCAGGGACAAAGCTGCAGGGAATGAAGGGGCTGCAAGCAGGAATCCTTCCCCACCCTGGAGCCTCCCCCCGTTCCCCCTCCACCTCCCCCCACCGGGGTTCAATTTGCTCCGTGCCAGGGGGGGAAATTTATCACTTTCCGAGCCAGAGCACGTTTTTTTTGGCCACTAACTCTGCCTAAGTGGCAATTCTCAGACTTTTCTCCCTTCAAGTCCAACCCAGGGAAAAGCTTTACAGTAAATCCCGGTGCTTCGGGTTCCAACGGGATTGATTGTAAACCCACCCCCCCGACCCCCCCGACCCCCCTTTCTACCTCCTCCGCGGCTCCGTGGAAAGGGAAAAAATGGGGGGATCACCCCCATGAAAGGAACCAGAAGGAGGTAAAGGTGTGGGGGGGTCGGTTAATAAATGAAATAAAGCCACCCCCTCCTCTCCGAGCTCTGTGGGTGCAACCCCTCTTGATGCTGGGTCCCCCCGGGGTTGATGATCCAGTTAATCCCGGAGCATCATTATGAAAAAAATTAATAATTATGCATAATAATGCGTATGTTTAGTGTTTGATAGGAATGGTTGGACTCGATGATCCGACGGGTCTCTTCCAACCTGGTGATTCTATGATTCTATGATATGCATAATATACATTATATTGCATATGCATAATAAAAAAAATTAATAATTAAGCATAATTATGAAAAAAAAACTGGAAAAAAAATTTTAGGGAAGGGGCTGAGGGGCTCATCAAGGCGGGAGAGAAAGGGAAGGGGCTCCAGGAGCAACTCCGGGAGCAACCGGAGCCGTTTCCCTGCCTTAAAAGTGGAGTTTGGGGGTGGTTTTAGCAGAGTGGGGTGAAGGTGACCCCAGAAGAGGGGGGTCCGAGCCTCCCCCCACCCCAGACAGAGCTGGGAATTGCTGCCTGGAACCGTTAGAAGCGAAAAAAAAAAAAAAAATCACTCGATTGAATTTGCTTTTTGACTAAAAGGAATTGATAAAAGAGAGGGAGGGACACAAACCTCACTCTAGTTTTTCACAGCAGGGAAACTGGCGAATGAAGCCGATTTGAAATTATTTTGGACAACGACAACGCTATGATATCTAACCCCCATCCCAAAAAAAAATCTCATCCCAAAGCCCCACCTGATAACGACCCCCTAGCCCTGGAGCTGCCGCTGCAGCCTCTCAGGGAAAATCCTCTCAATTTCTGCTATTTTCGTTTCCTTTGGGTATTTTTTTTTTTTAGTCTGCACACATAGAAAATAATAAGGAGGAGTTTGAAAAATAATTCCACAGACGTAACATCCTCGGAGGGATGAAAATTTCACATAATGCAAGTTTCAGCCTTTGAAATGTTTCTGTAGGAATATTCGGGTTTGTATCAATGTGTAGAAAATGCATTGATTCACTCGCAACCGATTTATTCTCCTGGTGTCAGAAGCAAATTTTGATCTGGAAACTGAGTGTTTAGGCTACGAATTATTTTTTGAGTTATATAGTTATATTATTTGAGTTATATATATATATAGTTATATTGACTATTTGAGTTATATAGTTATATTATTTGAGTTATATATATATATAGTTATATTGACTATTTGAGTTACTCTTCCCGCAGAATCAATGAAAAGATCTGTCCTGATTTCTCTGTGTGTGAGATTTTCTTTGCTCACTCTCTGCCTGTAGAAAAAGAAAATGAAATGGACACTCACAGATAAATAACAATAGTTATAACTGAAGATGAGAAGGATCCTGCAGTCCCAGGTCTCTCAAGGAACAGCAAAAAGAAAATAATGTTAGCTCATGGTGAGGGAAAGAGAAAAAAGATCTGAATCCTCCTTTCATTGCAGTATCTTGTATTGTCTCCTTGCAACATCCTCAAATTCAATTTTGCAAAATTAAAAAAAAAAATTTAAAAAGAAGTTGTGATTATAGCTAAAAAAAATTAAATCAAAAAAGGGTGTTTCTTCCCTTCATAAAACCACTCCGTATTTTGAAATTTTCCTTGCGCATCTGCTTGGCTCGCAAACAAAGGCATTCGCAGACTTTCCGATCTTGGCTGGGGAAAAAAAAAAAAAAGATATTTTAAACACTGCACAGAGAAGTGGAGCTGCTTGTGCTGCACAGACGGGGTCTTCCCAGGCAACAGTTCCCTCTTTCTGTGGGTTTGCAGACGCGCCTGAGCAGCTTGGAGAAAGCACAAATACCTGGCCGCTCTCTCGCAGCTCTGTTTTGCCATTTAACTTCTAGATGTTGCCTCCTCCGTGGGAAGAAATTACTCTTTCCATCCCTCTATGTTAAATAGCGCTTAAGGAGAGTGAATATTAATAATAAGAAGGAGAAGGAGAAGAAGGAGAAGAAGGAGGAGGAGGAGGAGGAGAAGAAGGGGAAGGAGGAGAAGGAGAAGGAGAAGGGGAAGGAGAAGGAGAAGGGGAAGGAGAAGGGGAAGGAGAAGGAGAAGGAGAAGGAGAAGGAGAAGGGGAAGGGGAAGGAGAAGGAGAAGGGGAAGGAGAAGGGGAAGGAGAAGGAGAAGGAGAAGGAGAAGGGGAAGGGGAAGGAGAAGGAGAAGGAGAAAGAGAAGGAGAAAGAGAAGGAGAAGGGGAAGGAGAAGGAGAAGGGGAAGGGGAAGGGGAAGGGGAAGGAGAAGGAGAAGGAGAAGGAGAAGGAGAAGGAGAAGGAGGAGAAGGAGGAGAAGGAGAAGGAGGAAAAGGAGAAGGAGGAGAACGAGGAGAAGGAGGAGGAGAAGGAGGAGAAGGGAAAGGAGGATAAGGAGAAGGAGAAGGAGAAGGAGAAGGAGAAGGAGAAGGAGGATAAGGAGGAGAAGGGGGAGGAGAAGAAGGAGAAGGGGAAGGAGGATAAGGAGAAGGAGGAGAAGGAGGAGAAGAAGGAGAAGAAAGAGAAAGAGAAGGAGAACAAAGAGAAAGAGAAGGAGAACAAGAACAAGAACAAGATGAAGAAGAAGAAGAATTTACTTGTGTAATTTGTGTTACTTTACTCTTGCAATTTAAGGTGGTGGCATTTCAGTCTTGTTTCATAGTGACTTTCTGCAGCTGCATGTACAACGAGAGAGAAATGCAGGGAAGAAAAACAAAGCAGCAACCCACATAACTGTGCTTTTTCAACATCTCCGTTGCCTCAGGAGAGTGTGATGCTGCCCAGAGCAGAGAACCCTCCCCAGCTGTAGAGTGGTGAGGGCTGACAATCAATACAGCTCTTCCGTCTCACACCCATGGTGAGTGATCAATGCCTGTCCTGGCGAGGAGAGTCAGAACTTCACTGTGGGCTCTTTTCAGAGGATTAATTTGGAAGAGAAGAAGCCTCAAACCCCATAAGAAAGGGAGAACCCAAGCTGTGCTTGACAGAATGGGACAGCTTTGCCGTGAACCACCATGTCAGCATCCCAGCTCTCATTGAGAAAATCTAGAATCACAGAGTCATAGGGATCATAGAATCATAGAATCACCAGGTTGGAAGAGACCCACCAGATCATCGAGTCCAACCATTCCCATCAATCACTAAACCATGTCCCTCCGCAACTTGTCCACCCGTCCCTTAAACCCCTCCAGGGAAGGTGACTCAAATCCCTCCCTAGGCAGCCTCTGTCAGTGACCAATCACCCTTTCTGTGAAAAAAATTTCCCTTAATGTCCAGCCTGAACCTCTCCTGGTGGAACTTGAGTCCATTCCCTCTCGTCCTGTCCCCTGTCCCTTGGGAGAAGAGCCCAGCTCCCTCCTCTCCACAATCTCCTTTCAGAGAGTTGCAGAGAGCAACGAGGTCTCCCCTCAGCCTCCTCTTCTCCAGGCTAAACACCCCCAGCTCTCTCTCTCTCACCTGTAGGTGTCAATACCCAGACGGAACAGTACTTCCATACATATACCTGTGTGTAGATGTACCTATACCTTGAACCCCAAGTGATTCCGAGGGCTGAACCCTTGGCCTTTGGTGGGGGTGTGGACACCCCATCAGGGCCTGTCGCTCTCCGCGGTGCTGCCGGCCCCAGGGTCAATCGTGACCCCCAAAGGTTTGGGTGACACTCGAGCCCCAGGTTGGGTTGGGGGGTCCTACATTGTCATCCCTTGCTGACACCAGGATGGGTTTTTCTTCATGTCTGCCTCTCAGTGCAATGGGGCTTCGGATCCATGTCTGGGCAGGGATACTGCTTCAGGACTGCTAATAAACACTAACCGCTTCTGATCCTCGCTCAGCAGTTCCATGTCCCGTGTTGCAACTGTGCATTGTCTAAGCATTTTTTTTTGTGTGATTAAATCAAAAGTAATATTTATTAGATATGTTCTCTCACCACGGGTATGGAGTCGGACATGATTTGTTTGTTATTTTCTCAGTGATCTTCCTCATCAAAGGAACGAGACCCATCTGTTGGGCAGAGAAAAGCTGCTCGACTTTAATCCATAAATGTCGCCATTTAAGGGGTTCAACCTTTGACAGAACATAGTACACGTCTTTGAACAAGACAGTTGTGCAACTGGCGTTAAAGAGCCTAATTGAATCTTCCACTAACCACACAGGCTTGCTTTGGGCAAAGGTTTTATCTGTGCAAATATGATCTTGTCCATTTGCTAGGAGATTTATTACCTTTCCATCATGTGAGTTCCATGCTATCTGCAGACTTAAAAGCTTAAACATCGTGGATTCATCCTCTGTATGTCCACGTGTTTCATTAAGGTGCCTCATAAATTCATTCTGACTTTCATTAGTTTGCCTTTGCTTCCATATTCCGCTTCTTTCTGTCTTTTCAAAGTATCTCGGTTTGATTGTCCCTTTCAGCTCTGCCCCTCCAAGTCGGAGACACAATATTTGTTCTGCTGTGTGTTAAACCGGAGTAATTTCTTCTGGCTGAGCACCTGCCATTCCAGGGGAGCAGTCAAAGACTCTGGAAATCGTTGACCACATTCTCTTTTATTCTTCCTAAAATGTCCCTGAACATCAGTGACGCAAATGGGACTGAATTACAAGCAACTCATGACTCAACACTTCTCCTAGACCCTGTTTCTTCTCTCATTTTCATAGAATCATAGAATCATAGAACAACCAGGTTGGAAGAGACCCACAGGATCGAGTCCAACTGTTCCTATCAAACACTCAACCATGTCCCTCAGGACCTCATCTACCCATCCCTTAAGCCCCTCCAGGGAAGGTGAATAAACCACCTCCCTGGGCAGCCTATTCCAATGCCCAGTGACCCTCTGTGTGTTTTCTCCAATCTCTGTGGATGAGCCTAAGTTGTGCAAGGAGATCAAGACTCCGGCAGTCGGGTCCTGCCTCTCACTCCCTCCAGACACGTTTCATCCTGCACATTTGGAGAACAGGGTTGGGATCCAAAGGCCAGAAGGGGATGTGGGGACAGGCTGGGGCTGGTCTCTAATCTGCCGCTCCCAGCTTGTGGGATCAGAGGCAAATTAAAGGCATCCTGCAAGGAAAGCAGGAGGTGAGAGCTGTAAGAATGAGTTTTGTACCCTCGGCATAGGATTGGAGTCCCAGTCTCTCGCCACAAGATCTCAGACAATTTTACCTTGTCACTGTGACTTCAGATATTCCCCAGCACCTTCAGCCTCTCAATCCACCCTTTCTATTTCTTGCGAATACAAAAATCTTGGAGAATGTGCAACATAAATCATCTTAACTGCCATCTAAACCCATCATCTCTTGTCCTGCACACCACAAAAGTGAAGAACGTGATACTCTCCAGCCTTGTCCCCATTGTCACATATTATTTAGGCAACATTCTGAACTAGATCTTTAGACTTTAATTCTTTAAACATATAAGAATTCAACTTTCTGCAAGGACTCATTGTATTTATGCAATGAAAAGGAAAAATGGCTGCGTAACTTGCAGGGATTCAGTGTTCACAGATGGTTCAAACAGGGGAAAAAAATCAAAAAGCCATTGGAATTTCTTTTTTCCTACTTTGCTATCAGTCTGCGAGTCTGTGGTTGGGTTTGGCACCAGGCAGCCACTGCAGTGCGATGATTTCGAATAGTAACGATGATAAAATTAGGTGCATATGGATTATATTGTTAGAACTGGATTACGTTGCTATGATTTTCTTTTCTTTTTGAAAGAATCATTAGAAATGCTATGAAAGGAGGACTTAGATTAGAGAGCTGCCCTGGACATTGGATTTATTGCATTGCATAAAACACTCATCAGCCTGCTAGATCTGCCGTTTTCCTCTTTATGGCTTTCTAGGTGATGGCTAAGAGGGGACTTTGCCCAGAGTCTGCACCTCACGGAAAGAAAAGTCACTGCTGATGGTTATCACGGCTTTGTAGACTTTAAGGAGTTAACTCCAGACCTTGCTCTGGCTCCATTTCTGGCAAGTGGATTTTATGGGCTCCTTTTAACTCCCAGCGCAGATTTGACACTCTGGCCTTTCGTAATAATCCTCTCACTCATGTTGTTTCTTCTGGAAACTTCTTCTCAGCTTGTGCCAAAAAGCTCCACATTCCACTTCTCCCAGGCTTGAGTGTTTTTTTTTTCCCCCTCCCTGTTTTCTTTCTGTAGTTAACAGTCAGCAAGGGATAGGATGGTCCAAGGACCATTTTAACAAGGCTTTTTTCATTTATTTCCCAGATTTTCTTTCCCTGATGGGAAAGATTCCCATGGGATGTTCACTTCCTTTCCAACACTCATATATTATCACTTCCTTATTCCTGGAAGTAGTTGGGAAGTCACTGAGGTGCGGAGCAGCCCTCCTTGAGCGGGTTGTGCCTTTACTCAGAAGCATTTTGACCCCTTTTCCCTCCTCACTATCCCTTCCCACCAGCTCCTGGACAGAGCGACTGGGACACAGGGGACACCTCTCCCACTTGGAATAAAGGCTTTTGAAATACCACCTTAGACCTCCACCACCCTCGTCGGAAAGAGGACATCTGAGGAAAATTATCTTTAATTCACAGCCTCTGCAATGTAGTATCTTGCAAAATGTTACAGTTTCATGGTCCTTATTTCACAGATGGGGAAACAGAGAGAGAGAAGAGGCTGAGCTGTTTGATCTCTTACACAATAATACAAAATATAATTTGGAATAAACTTTATCCAGGGTTTTGCTCTCTCCCCAGGGCAGGTGGAGAGCGTGTTTGCTGCTGTGAGAGACCATCACGTAAATACAGAAATGTGTGTGGTGGAAATTCAGTGTTCAGAGGAGGCTGAGAGAGAAACTATGTATAGATCTGCTTGTTTTACCCACTTGCACCTTCTGTCTGGGCTTTAAATAGATTAAAGAAGATAAACTCAGCTCGAGCCTATTTAAAATAAATGTTGGGTTATGCTTACGATTGGATCACCCAACATAAAGCTCTGATTGATTCAAAAGAAACTCCAGCTTATTTTTAATTCTGCTTTTTTCCTTTAATTAGAGCCAGTTTGTATTAACAAACACCACCGTGTAAAGAGACACAGGCTACCCCAAACCCCACACTCCCTCTAAGTTTCCCCATCTGTGTTTCCATTTTACAGCCTCCCTCCATCCCAGTAATTCGAGCTTTTGCTTGGAAGGAGAAGCAAAAGAGGAAAAATCCTCCCCAGCATCTCTTTCTAAGCAGCGTTTCTCAGTTCAGCTCCTGCCAGGGATTGCCCTCTCCTGGAGGACAGGAGAAAGTCGCATCCCACGAATTTGCAATCCTTCTTTTCAGGCTGCAATCCCTGCACCTGCCAGATCCCAGGGACAATGTTGCTCTCCTGAGGCAGTTTGTTCCTCCAGAAAATGTTTTCTCCCCCAAAACTCGGGGTTGCGACAGCCCCCGTTGGTGTCTAAGCTGCCTGGAACAGAGAGATGGTTGTAAGGGAGGATGATAGAGGTTTGTTCAGCCTTGAAGGTGAAGGGAAGGGTCCAGGGGATTAATTATGCCCTGTTTCAGAGTAAAGACAGGTTATTCCTCACAAAACATGCACTTTACACTATGGAACTCATTGCTGCTCAAGTCTGTAGGAGCCAAAATTGTAAACAAGGATCAAAGAGGCATCCAACTGCTTACTGAAGGACAATCCAACTTTGGTTGTCAAACACCATGACCCAGGCAGAGCCATCAGGTCACAAAGTTTCTTACTCTGCTCCTTGTCCAAGGTTGGGACGTTATGTCCAGCAAAAAACTCTATATGCCCCTTCTTCATTAAGTATTTGCTTCTGGGCCCTGCAGGAATCACAGAATCATGGAATCAGGTTGGAAGAGACCTGTCGGATCATCTAGTCCAACCATTCCCATCAATCACTAAACCATGTCCCTCAGTGCCTCATCCACCTGTCCCTTAAACACCACCAGGGAAGGGGACTCAAACCCCTCCCTGGACAGCCTGTTCCAATTCCCAATCACCCTTTCTGTTAAATATGTTTTCCTAATGCCCAGCCTGAGCCTCCCCTGGTGGAGCTTGAGTCCATTCCCTCTCGTCCTGTCCCCTGTCCCTTAGGAGAAGAACCCAGCTCCCTCCTCTCCACAACCTCCTTTCAGGTAGTTGCAGAGAGGAACAAGGTCTCCCCTCAGCCTCCTCTTCTCCAGGATAAACTGGGGTTGGTGCTGGAAATGGAGCTGGACAGTGCTCTGGGCTGACATAGGTGATGAACCCAACAACACTGAGGTTTCTGAGTCTCATAGTTTTCGTAACTCTGCCTTCTCGCTAACGCTCAGCCCCATCCCCACCAATGACAGGTAGCACCATGGCTTTTACTCACTCCCATCACTCACCTGTTGGATGCTAGACAGACAGACAGATAGATATGACCGTGACCCACCACAAAACAAGTAGGGTTTCCCCACACCTTTCTTGATTCACCTTTCCTGGAGGTGTTTAAGGCACAGGTAGACGAGGTCCTGAGGGACATGGTTTAGTGTTTGATAGGAATGGTTGGACTCGATGATCTGATGGGTCTCTTCCAACCTGGTGATTCTATGATTCTATGATTGCCACCCTACCTTGGTGTCCTGCTGTAAAAAAAAATCACCCTAGTATCATGCTGTCACGTGGACTCTTTTCTTTCCCTGGCCATGTCTGCACCTCTTTCTCTTCCCCATTTCCAACAGCTGCCGTGAGTGGTTTTTTCTGTTTGGTACAAGGCAGGAGGTTTCCAAGGTGCCTGGAGACCTCCACAAGGCAGTGATACAGAAATGCGAAGCATAAATCCTCTATGTATTTAAGCCTCATTAAAAGGAAGCCCAAGTCTCCTTTGGCTGCTCCCTGGAGCCTGGGAGACTTGGCCTGATATGAAACAGATTTTTTTTTTTTTTTTTGTGTAAGGTTGCTATTTGGATAAGGATACCAGCAGGAGAGAAGGTCCATTTCTCTGCCTAATGGGGCTTCAAACACTCTTGTGAAGTTGAATTAACGCCACTAAAGGGAAAGATTAGAAGTCACTTTAAAGTGGCTCTGGGGGAAGTTTTCAACCCAATCTATCTGCACCCATGACATTGTATAAAGATGGAGCTAATGGGAGTGCAATGAACTCGTAAAGACAGGCAACCTTGGTTTTAAATTAACAGGAGCATTATTTACACCCAAGCCAGGGCTACAGTAAACCCTTTACATAATCTCTGCCACTTTCTAGGTTCCCCCTTCCTACATACTTAGCCAATATTACAGCAGTTAATTAAAAAGACAATATAAAGCTTCAGAAAGGTTTGATTCCCCTTTTTTTCTTTATCGAGTGATTCATGTTTATTAAGGTTGGTTGGTTTCCTGTCAACATAAATACACAATACTAGTGTTTTATTCTCCAAAGAGACGCTGAATGGGATGTTAATAAGATTAAAATGATAATAAATAAGCCCAACAGCAGCTTTTATGACCTCATTTCTGCTGAGCTCCCTTTTGATTCAGTTTTGCTCTGGTTCAAGACTGAGTTCATCCTCCACACAGCTCCAGTCCACCCACCAAGCCATGGAGACCTGTTCCAGGGCTGCTTTTCACTTTCCCAACCCTCAGGAGTTCTGCTCAAGGGCTGCAGCGCCTGAAACCCCTTCGGGCAGCTTCAGACCTGCAGCCAAGTTCTGCACCATGTGCGAAAGGATGCAGAAGGAGGAAAGTGAGGGGGAAACTGAGGCTGGGGCTCAGAGTAACCCTGCAGACCCTTCTGAATGCAAGCAGCACCCTATGAGCACCCTAAAAAACCCCAGGGAACCTCGCTGAAGCTGCTTGGCTGATGCTTAAGGGTGTCCTTGACCTCTGCGACCCTCACCCGTGGCCTCTTGCCTGTGGTCCTGTCTCTGGCAGGGTCTGGAGCAGACATGGGACCTCCTGAGCAGCTCTGGTTTGGCCTCCCTGGGCATGAGCTCATGGCTGGACCATGCTGGGAAACACTAAACTCCTTAACATCTATTCCTTACGTTTCTCCTTCCTCCAGAGGCACTTCAGGAACGAATATGAGCATATAAAAGGCATTTTGGAGACAGATTGATGCCTTCTGCTTCCCCTCAGATGCTTCGAAGTGAAGAATAAATACCTAGGCAGAGGGGAAAGGGGGTTTGACAGCCATTTAAATCAATTAGAGCCCAAATTACCCTGAATCGGATCACAAACGTGCAAAACCATTTCCTTTCCTTCATTTCAGATGTAATTTCACTGCTGTGCTTGTAGCGGTTTTTATATAAATCAGCATAAATGCAGCTTGAAATGCCAGTAATAGTGCAGGTAAATTAATTCTCGCTTTTTTTTGCTCCCAGCTCCAGTGTTTTCACCACTCCGTTAATTCTCTCTCGTTAATTAATTGAGCCCGGGGCTCCCTCTAGTGTCGCTCGGGGCTTCTCCCGGGGCAGGAGGCTGCTCTCACCCTTCCCCACCACCGGCCTGGAAAACTGGAAGGAAATTATCCAAAGGATGGGCTTGAGCATCACAGAAAGATCTGACCTGCAGAGCTTCACTGCAGATCCTCACATGCAGGTTTTGCACAGCTGATATGATGAGATTTTCATTGCTCTCTACAAAAAAATGTTGAAACAGCACCAGGGCTTTTCATCCTTGAGGTCGTTTGGGCTTCATTGACATTGGTAGAGAGCCTGGAGCTGAGTTGGTTCAAACTTTTGGGTTTCAGAGAGGTGAGTCGAGGTTGTGTTGGAGCTTCTGGATCTTCAAGAGGAGAAGAGGAGGCTGAGAGGAGACCTCATTACTCTCTACAATTACCTGAAAGGAGGTTGTAGAGAGGAGGGAGCTGGGCTCTTCTCCCAAATGACAGGGGACAGGATGAGAGGGAATGGCCTCAAGCTCTGCCAGGGGAGATTTAGGCTGGAGATTAGGAGGAAATTTTTCACACAGAGGGTCATTGGGCATTGGAATAGGCTGCCCAGGGAAGTGGTTGATTCACCTTCCCTGGAGGTGTTTAAGGCACGGGTGGATGAGTTCCTAAGGGACATGGTTTAGTGTCAGATAGGAGTGGTTGGACTCGATGATTCGATGAGTCTCTTCCAACCTGGTTGTTCTATGATTCTATGATTCAAACACCTCCCTGTGTGCTTTGTTCCTCATGGTCCTGAGAATTGAGCTGCATGTATTTGAACACAGACTCTAATGCCGCGTTGAACAGCCAGAGGGATCTGTTGCCAGTGATATATAGTCCCTGAAGCACTTCTTGGGTCTGGTGGGATGTGCAGACCCTCAGGAGAGGTGGTCGAGTCACCTTCCCTGAAGGGGTTTAAGGGACAGGTGCTGAAGGACATGGTTTAGTGATTGATGGGAATGGTTGGACTCGATGATCTGATGGGTCTCTTCCAACCTGGTGATTCTATGATTCTTTGATCAGTAGGATCATGCTGAGATCCTGCTCACACCATCCAAGTAACCTCATCTTCTGACAGCACAGCCTGTCTACAGAATCATACAGGCACAAATCTCCATCTCTTTGGTCCATGGGCAAAAACCAGATGGTTCCAAACCACTAAATACGTTACTTTCTTTACTTGGATGAAGATCCCAGCAGAGAAATCAATTTTTTTTCTGAATTATTCTAAACTTGCTGCCCTGAAACAAGGCTTGAAGTGCTCTTTCCTCCTCTGATTGTTATTCCCAGAGGGAAACCTGAGGCACAGAGATGTGAGCAGCTCCCCAGAGCTCGGCAGGATCTCACAGAGAGACTTTCATAGTTGTTGTGTTAGATACAGTTTTGAGACTTAGATTCTTGCTGTGTTCATTCCCTGCCCTTGGGGGGAATCTCTTCCTTTCTTCCCTTTCTGCAAAGATATTTCTGGGCAGCCACTCCTGCCCCGACAGTGGGATCCTCTTTTTATCGCTCCCCACAGCACCTCTCTCCATAAAATCACCGGCATCAAGGCCTCTGGGACAGCCCAGAATGCAAATAGTAATAAATAATGGGGCCTTCTGGCTCCAACCATCCTGCCCCTCCTTCCTCCTCTCCTTTCTCCCCTCCCTCGGCCGCGGTGCATCCTTTTGGGGGTCTGCAGGTATGCAGCCATCCGGAAGGAGCCCATAATTCTTGGGGAAGTTGTCCTTTCTCGCCCTGGTCGAGGCATTCTTCTTTGTTTGGAAGACTTCTCCCTGTGATCTCCAGCAGACACACCTCCAGTTTCAATCCCAGCCTCCTCGCACTCCTGTTCCTTATTCAAGACCGTGACCTGCGACCCTCAAGGTCAGACATCTCTAATCCCAAGAACAACATCTCTGTAGTCAACAGGGGGATCTCTCTCCCTCTCTCTCTCTCTCCAAATTCCTCAGATCTGGCCACACAAATCCCTCCTCCTCCAAGACAGGCAACAAAAAAAATCCCACCACATTAGTAAAAATAATATATGAGGGGTAGGGGCTCTGGGGGGTGGAGTGGGGAGAAGAGACCTTAAAAGGCCTCCGTCTCCCATGGATGTGAACTAAATGGTTTCAGGATGGTGCCACAATTTGTTCTGTCGGAGGGGAGAGACGCTGAGTTCTGGTGTTGGGATCCTCAGTCTTGTGATTCCTCTCTTGATCCCGAGACTTTCTAATTTTAGTTTATTTCTTTATCTAAAGGCACTGGTGGAGTAGTGGGCAGATCCACACCACCTCCCAAGCATTAGGAACAATGGCAGAGATGGAGAAGCCTTTTTTCCCCTTTTTTTTTTTCCTTTTTTTTTTTTTTTTTTTTTTTGGCTGTATTTGGGATCCAGACCTTCAGAGGGAGCAGAGAAAAGGAGACTGTGTCATCAAGGGCGTGAAATGCTGACAGTGCACAGAAAAGAACCATAAACCCGAGATGCAAAGGTCCCCGGACAAGGGCCAAGGGGGAGAGGAGGGCTCACATCCACCACTTTCAAGGGGAGTCAAGCCATGGATTTGCTCTTTTCCCCTGCCTGGACTTCCATTTTCCTCTTTTTTTTTTTTTTCCACCTGCTTCTCTCCTCATCAAGCTCCTGCTTCGTCCTCCAAAATCTGTGTGCGATTAGAAGGAAGAACAGTAAAGCAACATATCTGAGGAGCCTCTCCCGCTGCTTCAGGCGTGGAGTTGGGATTTTTCTGCCTGGAAAGCTGTGTCTACAAGGGAGCAAGTTGGCCTTTGGGATGTGTCAGGGCCAGGAAACCCTCAAGACAAACCAGTCCCAGCACCTTCCAGCAGAGAGTGGATCTGATGCTGGTGGAGGAGCCCTCCCCACGGGCACGGGGACCCCAGGAACTTCTAAAAATCTGAAACCCCTCTGCCTGGAATCCGAGTTCAACTCTACATGGTCTGAAAATCCTGCGGTCTGAGGCCAGGTCGTGACTCGGCTCTCGTTGCAAGGTTTGAATGTTTAAATTCTTGCTAAACATAGAGGTTTCTCTTGCTGGGAAACGGAGGGCGGGATGGAGAGTTGTGTTAAGGGGTGAAATGAAATCTTACCCTGGGAGTTGGGTTGTAAAACGTTGTTACCTGGTAGTTTTCGGGCTCGGGAGATGTAAAGCGACTTTTACAAGGAAGGATTTTTAGAACTGGGGTGCGGGGGCTGTAGCTGGGAAGTGCCCTCTGCACCCCGGACTGGGATTGGGATGCTCCGAGCGCCTCCAGCACCGGAGGGAACGTGGCGAGGGAGCGGTTTGGGGGTTATTTCTCATGAAATTTGCACCATGTGGTGAAATTCCCTTCGTGTCTTCCACCCTCGGCACCCGCATGGTCATAGCTGTGGGACTTCAGCATGAAAACCCGAAAGCAAAGTGATTTTAGTAAATCTAGTCAAGGTGGGAAGAGGATTGGGGTTTCCAGAGTCGAGGAGTGATTATCAGGATTTGATCCGGAGTGAAAAAAGAGCAGAAAGTGTTTGCTCCAGACCTTCAGTGGTGATAACGCCCTGAGCCTTCTCCTCTCAAAGGTACATTTGTCATCCTTCAAGTACATCCACAAAAAAAAAGCCTCTCGAGAAGGTCGAGGGTCTTCTCCGAGGACTCCCTGCCCTCTTCCAGCTTTTTAGTTGCCTTCGTGCTTTTCCTTCCTTTCCCCTTCGCGCTTTCCTGATGTATTCTAGCTTAAAAAAAAAAATATAAATTTTTTTTTAAAAAAATTAAAAAGCAGCTCTTCCCTCTTTTTAGCCACATCAACCCTGGATTTTTCTTTTAAGGTCCCACTCCCGTTTATCCCTCCTATTCCTGCTCCCCAGTTCCCCAACGGCTCCCGGTGATGGGAAAATGGGAAGGACACTGCTGGGAGAGGTGGGGGGGAAGCGCTGGTTTTGTCCCCCCAGCTCCCTGCAAGATCCATGTGCAAAGTGGGTCTGGACTTTGGTCTCTGAGGGAAGAAGAAGAAGGGGTGAGGCTGAAGGGGAAAAAAAATATTTTCCCCTCTCCTCCCCTCCCCTGAGGGGAAAAATCAGACCCTGAGGGTGAAAAAGGTTTTTTATTTAATTAATTAATTGTGTAAAGGCCTGTTGCGCGAGCAAGCGAGGAACTGTGTGGAATGGGAGCTGGGGGGGGTAGGGGGGAGGCAGAAAGGGGATGAACTGGGGCTCAGAGGATGTGCCCCCTCTCTCCATCCCAGAGCTTTGGACCCGTTCGCTTCGGTGTCTTTTTTCTCTATATGAAATTTCAGTTTATATTTACGGTTCAAAAAATCTGTAAAATCCCACTTATGGTTATTTTTCCCTTTCACCTCCCCCCTTATCGTTCTATTTTCCTTCACCTACCCCTACACACACTTATTGTCCATCATTATCTATTGAAATATCTGTCTTTGTACATTTTTAAGAATGCGTCGTGACCACAGAAGCAACAGCATCACCTCTCATGGGCTCCTAACCACCCCCCAGGTCCCCGCGGGTTGGTTTCCACGAGGGAGGGAGCCTTCCAAGAGATGAAATCGGATAAATCGATTCCACCCAAGAAGCCAATTTCCCTTTTTTTTTTTTCCACTCTCCTGGTGTGGAGCCGGTGCCTGCAGGCACTGGGAACCCAGCGAGGAAAATAAACCACACACACCACACACCACCCCCGTGTGTGGTTTATTTTCCTTTTTTTCAGTGCCAGCCCCGCAGACGATTGTCGATTTTACTCAGGGACCATGTTCGAAGTTATTCTCGCCGATTATTAAATTGTCCCGCGCGGCTGGGGATTTAATCCTGAGGATAAATCCTTTCTGAAGAGACAGTCCTTCTTGGATATTCGGCTTGGCGAGGGGCTTAGATGTGGCCTCAAGCAAGCCCCGAATTGGGGAGGACCCCCCCCAGCATCTCACCCAGGAATCCCATCCCTTCCCTAGAAGCCCACAGCCTTTTTATATTTAATATAGAATAGTAAACATGCTCTTTAATACGTATTATATCACGTATAATACATAGAATTTCATATGTGATGTTTAATATATAATACTTTCAAGTTAATATAGAATCATAGAGTCATAGAGTCATAGAATGATAGAGTCATAGAATGATAGAATCATAGAATGATAGAGTCATAGAGTCATAGAATGATAGAGTCATAGAATGATAGAATCATAGAATGACAGAGTCATAGAGTCATAGGATCATAGAATCATGGAATCACTAGGTTGGAAGAGACCCACTGGTTCATCGAGTCCAACTGTTCCTATCAAGAAAAAATATATTATACATATAGAAGCTCTTTAATATTGCTATTTATATATATTATATATATAATACATAATATATATATTATATATTATATATAATATAATATATATTATATATTATATATCATATATCATATATTATATATTATATATTATATATTGCTATATATATATATATATATAATCATAGAGTAGTAGAATCATAGAATCATGGAATCACTAGTTGGAAGAGACCCACCGGCTCATCGAGTCCAACCATTCCTATCAAGAAAAAATATATATTATATATATAGAAGATCTTTAATATTGCTATTTATATATATATATATATATATATATAATATATATATATAGAATCATAGAATCATAGAATCACAGAGCAACCAGGTTGGAAGGGACCTATCAGATCTTCTAGTCCAACTCTTTAATATACTGTTTAATATTGCTATTTTTCTTGCTAATATTGCTATTTTCTTGCTAATATTGCTATTATATTGCTATTTATCCCTTATCTTGCTCTATTTTCTTGTAATATTGCTCTTATATTGCTATTTATCCCTTATCTTGCTATATATTCCCATTTTATCCCTCTGCTCGTGGCTCAGGGCAGCAAGGAGGGAAGCAAAACAGGTCCCAGCGCGGGGGAGCTGAGCATCAAGGCTCTTCCTCCTCCTCCTCCTCCTCTCCGGTTTTTATTTTTAGGGATGGCTTTTCGTGCCTTGGCACAGCCCCCACGCTCCACCTCCCCAGAAAGGGCCTTCCCGAAATAAACCGCCCCCCGCACCCCAAAACTGGAGAGGCTGGGAAGAGGGGAAAGCGCTCAGGAGGCGAGAGAGTGGGGAGGAGCGAGGGGAAAGCTGCAGGTTTTTGAATTAAAAAAATTCCACCACCCCCACACCCCCCGAAATCTTCCACTAAATCCGACCCCGGGGGATGGGCTGGCAGCCCCGGATTGGTGCTCTCCTCCTGCACACGCGTTTTTTCCAGCAGATAATTCAGTCGTCAGAGACGTCCTCCCCCTTCCTCTCACCCCAAAAAATCTTTTTTTTTTTTTTGGAGAAGCCCCAGCCCTCTGCTTCCCCAGGCAGCTCCTCCAGCTTCCCCCCCACCCCACACCTCCTACCTTGCTCACTGATTCTCATTGCAAAGTGGGGGGAGAAGAAGGGCAGCCCCATCCCATCCCCTTCCCAATCCCACCCCCCTCCTCATCCCATCTCTCGCCATCCCATCCCCTTCCCCATCCCACCTCGCCCCATCCCATCCCCTTCCCCATCCCACCTCTCCCCATCCCACCCCCCTCCTCATCCCACCTCTCCCCATCCCACCCCTTCCCCAACCCCTCACCTCCTTTGGCTTTGGGAACGAGCTGCTAAGGCTGCAGGTCCTTCCACACACCCCCCCCACCCCCCCCATTCCAAGGCTTTTGGGGGGTTCCCCCCAGCAGCCCAGATCAGCCCTTTCTGCCCCCCATCCCCACCACCCCCACCCCCCCCCCATACACGCTCCTTGGGCTCTCAAGCGAAGCCTTGAGAGGAGAGGCTGGAATTCCCTGTCCCCCCCAATCCCTATTTTAGGAGATGACGCTGGAGAGATGCTCCCCACTACCTCGAGGATCCCGAGAAGGTTCTCGAGTGCCTCTTAGGGGGGGCTCAACACCCTCTCCGAGGGGGATTTGGAGGTGCTGGACCCCCCTACAGACCACGGGGACTAAGAGAGAAGAGAATTTGTATTTTTATTTTTTTTTATTTTTGCATTTTTATTTTTATTTTTGCATTTGTGTTTTTATTTTTGCTTTTTTTATTTTTATTTTTGCATTTTTAGTTTTATTTTTATATTTTTATTTTTATTTTGCATTTGTATTTTTATATTTTTATATCTGTATTTTTATTTTTATTTTCATTTTTGCATTTGTATTTTTATTTTTGCATTTGTGTTTTTGCATTTGTGTTTTTATTTTTGCATTTTTTTTATTTTTCTTCCTTTTCGTCACCAAGCTCCATCTTTAGGCAGCTCCGAAGCTGCTAAACCAGCACGAGAAGCCGAAGGTGGGTACACCAGAACAATCAAACCCGAATTTCCTCTCCTCTGCTTTGGAGCAGGAGGAGGGAGGACAGGCAGGAATTAGGGAGGAGAGAGGGGGAAAAGCTGCAATTTGCCGTCAAAACAGTTATTTTGTCTAGACAGGGGGTTGGGGGGGGGGGGGAGGTGTTGGGTTTTCTCCCCCCTCCCCTTGCCTGAGACAATGGCCCTTTGGTTAAAAATTAATTTACAGCCCCCTGGCTCCCAGGCTCTAGGATTTTAAAAAAAAAAACAACTTCAATAATCAAATTAAATCCTGGAAAAGGCTTTGCTGGGGCTGTAACAAGTGGTGGAAGATGCCTCTGGAAGGAAGGAAGGAGAGAGGCTGCGGTGGTTTAATTTATTTCCCTGTTTTATTTAAGGGGGAGGGGAAGTGTCTGCTTTAAAAAAAAAAAAAAAAAATAGGCAGAGGAGAGACACCGACAGGTAAGTGAGAGCTGGATTCGAGACTGGAGAGGGAGGCGTTTGCTATAACGAGTTGGTCTTTTAGAATTTCCCACATGTAGCTTCTCCTCCGAGATGCTTTCTCCTCCTCTCCAGCTGCACATCTTGGAGCAGGAAGAGGTTGAGCAGCCTCGCTTCATCTTCCTTTTTCTTTTTTTTTTTTTTTTTTTTTCCTTTTCATTATAATTTCAGGCTCTTTCTATCTTTGAAAACGCTCAAAGCGGAGATGGGAGCCAGAAATTGCTCTTTTCCCCCCTTTCTCTACCTTCTCTGCTTCTCTCCGGGAGCTTTGGCCGCTTCATTTTTCAGCCTCTTCACTATTAGCATCATCATCACATTTCATTTATTCTTCATATTTCTTTTTTTTTTTTCGACCCAAACCCTCACCTGCGCGACTGGCGGAGATGGCGTCGCAGCTCCAGCTCAGCCAAACCTTCAAATCTTTTCGCCTTCAAGGCTTGGAGAAGCCTCCTGGAATAACATCCCCCCTCTCCTCCCTCTTTCCAGCCCCTCCCAGCGCAAATTTAATTTAAAATAATCACCATAATCGCAGCCACGAGGCTCTACCACTTGCAGGATTTTCCTCTCTCCTTTTTTTTTTTTTTTTTTTTTTTTTTTGGAAGGGAGGCTGCTGGGGCTAGACTTGAAACCAAAAGGTCATTTCGAACAGGATTGCCAAGTCCAGTTGAGGAGGGGGATGCGGTTTTATCCCCCACCCCGAGCCACGAATTTTCCCCTCCGGCTCCCAAAAGCCGCTCCTGCAGAGCTGGTTGAGGAACGAGGTACTTTTTCCTTTTAATTTCCTGCTTTCTGGATTCCTAATAACGAGGGCGAAACCCGCAGAAGAAAACTATTAAACTCTCCGGGACGGAGGGCTTGACGTAGCTAACAAGGTAATCAGGCTTAATTGGATTGACTGGAATAGGAATAAATGGAATATTTAATTTACGGGACCGCCGGGTGCTGGAGACACTGGATATATTTGCTCGTTTCCAGATATATTTTATCAATATTTTTCCTTTTTTTTCTCTCCTCCGTCCCCTCCAACCGAAGATCTCTTGCGAATGTTTCAGTGTAAACTCAAAATCCCCAGAAAAAAAAAAAAAAAAAAAATCTCCCGAAGAGAAACGAAAGCTCCACTGGCGATAATTAAACCCGAGGATTTTAGGACTATTGCCCTTCGTGCGAATATTCGGGAGGAAAATAAACTCTCTCTCCCCAACTGTTGGACCTTTAGGGGCCTTGGCCAAGCGAGGAGCTGAATTGGAGAAAGGTAAACGCGCTTAACCGCTCGATTTCTTCCCCGACCCCCCCTTGATCCCAGATATTTTTGCTAATTTACTTAATTTAATAACCCCCAAGGCAGCTTTTCCGACTCTTTTTGTACCTGGAAAAAATACTTTGTAGTAAAACTAAGTCAAAAATCGCTTCAGCTCCCAACTCCTCCTTTGATTGCTAATTAAAGGAAGCCTCATTTGATTAACTTGGGGACCTTCCCGCATTTGTAGGGACTCAATAATTTTTTTTTTTCAAGTGAAGCTGCTCTCTCCTACCCCTCGGAAGCCCCAGACCTCCCGAAATTCAACTCGGCTGCTGGGGGACGATTGCTCTGTGCTGAGGAGTCTTTTTCCCCTTTTTTCCCCTCTTTCCCCCTTTTTTCCCCTTTCTCCTTTTTTCCCCTTTCTCCTTTTTTCCCTCTTTCCCCCTTTTTTCCCCTCTTTCTCCTTTTTTCCCTCTTCCCCCTTTTTTCCCTCTTTCCCCCCTTTTTTCCCTCTTTCCCCTTTTTTCCCTCTTCCCCCCCTTTTTTCCCTCTTTTCCCCTTTTTCCCCTCTTTCCCCCTTTTTTCCCCTCTTTCCCCCTTTTTTCCCCTCTTTCCCCCCTTTTTTCCCTCTTTCCCCCTTTTTTCCCTCTTTTCCTCCTTCTCCCTCTTTTCCTCCTTCTCCCTCTTTTCCTCCTTCTCCCTCTTTTCTCTCCTTCTCCCTCTTTTCTCTCCTTCTCCCTCTTTTCTCTCCTTCTCCCTTTTTTTTCTCCTTCTTTTCCTTCTCCTCATCTTCTCGATTTCCAGTTCTCCCTGCGAACGATTTGTTGCTAAAGTCGGATGCGCAGGAGCTCTCGTGCCTTTTCCTTCCCATTAATTGGAGTTCTCGATTCAATTGGAACAGCGACAGGAATACATATATATTTTTTTATTTAATTTTTTTTAAAAAAAAATGTGGATTCTGCTCTTAATCCCGAGGCTTCTCAGCACCATCCTCTCTAGGGATTCTGGCAAACCAACCTCTGTGAAGCCTCCGTGGATGCAGGAGCCTGGGCGGCCGCGATTTTGGGGGCAGAAAAAGGAGGAAAAGCCAATCCAAGGGGGAAAAAGCCCCGACGGGACGGGCTGGAGGGCGACTCGAGGGGCTCCCCTGTCGCCCCATTACTGCCTCCTTGGCCCTGGAGGAAAATTCTATTTTCCCCACAGCAACAAGGAGCCAGGATGATGCTGCCCAAGGGGTTTTGCTTCTCCTGGTGAGGCCGCAGCCCCCACCGAGGGGTTGAGCTGTGGGAGCCGCTTAGAGAAAGGGGTTTGGGGTGAGATCGGGGGTCTCGGGGGCTTCCTGGCCCTTCAAATCGAGGGGGGAGAGTCTCTCCCGTGCCTGCAGGGCCCCCCATCCTCTCACACCCCTTCTCCTGTGGAATTCCGGGGGTAGCAAAGCGCTTTGCGTGGGTCAGAAGGGCCCGACGGGGCTTCAGAGAAACGCGTTTGGGGTTTCCTGGGTTGATCTGGGTTGGGGTTGGTTGCTTTGGCGAGGTGGATTTTTTTTTCAAATTCGTCGTCTTATTTTACTGCGTCTTCCTTCGAGGCAGAAAGTTGAATTTCGTTTTTATTCCGATTATTTTTCCCTCCTTTCACTTAAAAAAAAAAAAAAAAAAAAGGAAGGAAGGAAAAAAAATAAGAGATGGGAAAAAAAAAAACCCTGGTGGAAACGTTCCTCTTCCCTCTGGCTGAGAAACAACTCGAGGGTTGCGAGTCCCGGCTCAGCTCGGTTGGCGAGCGCCGCCCCGAGGCCACTAGCCCCGAGCCGGGAGAGCCCCGGAGCTGCGGCTAAAGCCAGCGGGAGAGCAGCGATTTCTTCTTTATCCCTCTTCTTAAACGGCTGTTATTAGCGGAGGTGCAATGATTCGAGCCTTCACATTAAAATAATATGTATTTTTAATATATATGTGTGTGTATATATATATATGCAGAAAAATATATAACTATATATATATAACAAATAAAAATATTATACACAAAAAAATAAAAATGTTATATACATAAAACATATAAATATATATAAAGGAAAAATATATAAATATATATAAAAGAGAAAATATAGAGAAAAAATATATATAATTTTTTTTTTTTTTTTTTTTGCTATGGGTGGTTAAGGAATCTCCCCTCTTGGCTTCAAGCACTGCTGTTGATGAATGACTGGGAAGAAAGAACCCAGGCCGAGCCCTTTCCAGGCGGACGGGAGGGAAGGATGAAGGTTTAAGGCCAACTTTTTAATCTTTTTTTTTTTTTTTTTCCTCTCCACGAGGCCAGCGCCTCCCGTTTTTTAACCTCTGCAGCTCGGCCACCGACTGCTCCTCAGCGGCTGCTGCTGATGGATGAGGACTGTGCTGCCATAACCATATTTTAATAAAAATACAGCTTTGTGGAGACCTCAGTCAGGCCTAAAACCCTTAATGAGAGCTCGAGATTCAGTGTCATTTCCCTGGGAAAGGCTGCAATAGATTCTACTATTATGGGATTGTGCGTGGGTAATGGATATGTACATATATATTTATTTTTCACTGATATATGTCCAGGCAAACCCTCCCATCCCCTCCTATTCATTATTCCCCATTCATTTCCCTGCCAAGCAGGACTTATCTCATGGCTAAGAAACCCATTTACTGCCTAAGAGCTCCAACTCCAACGACATCTGAATTTAAAATTATCTTTTAAAACTTTACTAGAGGAAAAAAGAAAAAAAAATCATCCCATTACCTTAAAATGTTATTCCAAGCCAAGAATTAAAACTAATACATCAGAGACTTATAGTTAGAGTTCTTTTTTTTTTCCTTTTCTTTATTTCCCCTCCTTTACTGTTATTTATTTTAAACCTAATAGTAACATTAAAGAGCTCTCACAGTTTTTTCCACTTTTATTTTGACTGCTTCTCAGTATTTATGTTTTCAACCTGCTTTTTAGAGGGGGATGTGCTCCCTTTCCAACTCACAGCAGGGAAATCTCTCTTATAAAAATATTTCTTCTGTCTGGAAGGAAGAGCTTTTAGTGGCTTCGAGTGCGTCTGTGGCTCCTGTTTTACAATTTGCTTTGGCAAAAAAAAAAAAGACTGAAATTGTGGGCTTTGAGGTGCTTTATTTGAATTTTTTTTGTAATAATAGAAAATATTCCATGAATTTTAGAGTTGCTATTGGTGTAGATTGTGTGTAGACCTTGTAGGTCCTTCATCTATTGATATGGTTGAAGTTTTATAGCAAATTTCTTCCTCTCTGCAGGTTTTATTTCGATTTAAACCTCCCTGTATGGCAAAGGAGAGAAAAGGTGGCTTGTAAAATGATAGAAAAATCCGAATTAAATTCGAATTACAGCTCTTCCAGAGCCTTCCCTCCCACCCAGCTCCAACCTCACCCAAAATAAACCCACAAAGAGACCCCCAGGTTGGAAATATCCCCATAAAAACCATATCCCCCTCCCCTTTTTCTCTTCCCAAGGGGCATTTAGGCTTTTGGGGGCTGTTTGTTTGTTTTGAAGTTCAACAAACACGGCGAAGTTTTATTGTATAGGTTTATAAATCGATTTTTCCCCCCCCCCGGAAATACAATAAACCGGCTCAAGCTTCTGGAAACTTTTCAAACTGAAACGAACCCAACTACTAGTCAAGTTTCTGGCTCCTCCGTGAGTCTCTTGGACAGGGAGGAGTTGTTTTGTTTGGTTTGGTTTTTTTTTTTTTTTTTTAAATGAACTTTTAAACTCCTCTAAACTTCCCCCTTTGGGACGGGGCTGTCCTTGCTCATTGTCTTTAATTATTTCTTTTCCTCTATTTATTTATTTAATCCGCTTGATAGACCAACCCCCCACTTCTCACAGGTAAGACTTTATAATATATACAGGAATAAATTTATACATAGAAAAGTGGTTTGAGACCACGTGGCTGGGGTTGTATGGGCCCTTTTTTGTTTGTTTGTTTGTCTGTTTTTTCTTCCCTAAATGGGAATTTTTGCTTTTTTTTTTTTTTTTTTCTTACCCCGCGGAAGTTGCTCCCAGTTCAGCAACCCCCCCAGGGCCTGCCCACCCCCCACCCCCGGCTTTAATTCTCCCTTTTATCACTATTTTATAACTCACTTTTCCAGCTCGGGGACCGCATTGGAGGGAGGAAAGGACACAATAAGTTTCTCTGTTTCTATTTACACTTATAAAATAGTCACAATGAAGCTTTATTCTTTTGCTTTAATTGATTTACACGTTCTTGGCTTTTTTGTTTCTTTTTTTGCTTTATTTTTGGTTTATTTTCTTTTTCTGTTTGTTTTTGCTTATTCTTTTCCTCTTTTTTGCTTTATTTTCTTTTTGTTTGCTTTTTCTTTTCCTCTTTTTTGCTTTTTTTTTGCTTTATTTTCTTTGAATTTGGCTTTTTCTTTTCCTCTTTTTTCTTTTTCTGCTTTATTTTCTTTTATTTTTGCTTTTACTTTTCCTCTTTTTGCTTTATTTTCTTTTTTCTTCTTTTCCTTTTCCTCTTTTTTGCTTTTTTTGCTTTATTTTCTTTTATTTTTGCTTTTTCTTTTCCTCTTTTTCTTTTTTTGCTTTATTTTCTTTTATTTTTGCTTTTCCTTTTCCTCTTTTTTGCTTTATTTTCTTTTTTCTCCTTTTCCTTTTCCTCTTTTTTGCTTTATTTTCTTTTATTTTTGCTTTTTCTTTTCTTTTTTCTTTTTTGCTTTATTTTCTTTTATTTTTGCTTTTTCTTTTCCTCTTTTTTCTTCTTTTTTTTGCTTTATTTTCTTTTTTTTTTCTTTTTCTTTTGCTCTTTTTTTTCTTTCTTTCTTTAAGTGCATCACGTTATACTCTCTCCCAGGGAAGGAAAACATGAATTAACTACTTTTTTTTTTTTTTTTCCCCTGGAAATCACTGATTTCACTCCATTCTCTGCCGAAAGCGCTGCCAAACCTGTCGGGTTTATATATATATATATATATATATGTATATATAAAAAACTGATAATGATATATAAAAAAAAAGCAAAAAAAGGAAAAATCTGGTAATGATGTTTTAATACGGAGTCTTGATAAATCAAGATAAACTCTTTAAATGAGCCAGAGGAGGTGGGGGAAGGACTTTAGGATTTTTTTTTTTTTTTTTTTTTTTTTGCTGGTTTTTATGGCTGCGATAATCGCTTGTTCCTCAAAGTCAATAGCATTTTACTGTTTCCTCTGGTCTATTTGTAAACTATTTGTCGAGTCCTGCGGGAGGGACACTGTACCTAGGAAATCATTTGAATAGTTCTGCCTATAGGAGCCTCTGAAAAAGCTCCTTTTGTGGCTTTTGTTTCCTAGCAACTCGTTGCTATTATCAAAGTTGAGCTTGGAGATGATGCTGAGGCGGCTCAGGCTCCTTTTTTTTTTTTTTTTTTTTTTTTTTTCTATGTGGGGAAGGGGTTTGAGCCTTTTCTCCCACCCCCCACCCCAGGACTGCTCTGTGAATTAGGTAGTTTCATGTTGTTGGGCTTTAAATTCGAGACGCAAGAACATGGAACTACCTGATTTACGCCAGTTCCCCTCCTCGCTCCGCTTTGTTGGGGGCAAAAAAAAGGATGAGGGGCATCCCTGGGCCCCTAAAATGTGGATCCCTGCATCCCACCTCCTCTCTCTGCTTTGCTGGGGGCAAAAAAAAAGGATGAGGAGCATCCCTCGACCCCTAAAATGTGACTCCCCACATCTCACCTCCTCGCTCTGCTTTGTTGGGGACAAAAAAAAAAGATGAGGGGCATCCCTCTGCCCCTTAAAATGTGGATCCTCGCATCCCACCTCCTCCTTCCTCTTTACTGGGGGCAAAAAAAGGATGAGGGGCATCCCTGGACCCCCTAAAATGTGGCTCCCACACCCCACCTCCTCGCTCCGCTTTGCTGAGGGTAAAAAAAAGAGGATGAGGGGGCATCCCTCGACCCCTAAAATGTGGATTCCCGCATCCCACCTCCTCGCTCCGCTTTGCTGGGGGCAAAAAAAGGATGAGGGAGCATCCCTGGACCCCTAAAATGTGGATCTCTGCATCCCACCTCCTCTCTCCGCTTTGCTGGGGCCAAGAAAAGGATGAGGGGGCATCCCTGGACCCCTAAAATGTGGGTCCCCCTGGACTGCTCCCCCCTCCATCCCGCATCCCCTCTCCATCCCGCATCCCCGCGGTGCTTTCTTTGTTTAAATTCCCTCTCCGCATCACCAAGAGCTTATTAAGGGTCTAATTAGGCTGCGGCGCCTCTCAGAGGCTGAACGCCCCCCCCCACCAACCTCTTCCACTCTCCCTGGTGCCCTCAACCCCCTCCCTACACGCAACAAAGTTTGTGTCTCGCATCCAAATCCTAGAAATACATTTTATGCTATAAATACACCCCCAGCTATAAAAAAAACCATGCGGGTGAGTCTCATTTTAGCAGCTGCCACCGACACCTAAAAGGATAAAAATAAAGACTCAGGGAGCACAAAAAAAGAGTTTAATTGTCCCCATTGATAAAATAAGTTTATTACAGGCCATGTTGCCCATCCCTGCCTGTCCTTCCCTGGTAATATTTATTTATTGGATTTCTGAGGCTTTTCCAGGGAGGTTTATTACAGGCCATGCTTCCTGCTTGTCCTTCCCTGGTAATATTTATTTATTGGATATCTGAGGCTTTTCCAGGGAGGTATAAATACCATATTTTGCCATCCAGCCCGAAATAAAGTGAATATTTTGTCACCGAGGAGCTCCTACGTCTCGCAGGAAAGATGCTCCAAGTCTTTAGAGGCTGAGAAAGGCTGATGCTGCTCGTTGGGCACTGATCTTCATCAAATTTAACATCATTAAGTGAGTCTGGGTGAGGACCACGGCTGGGAAGCTCATGAAATTTGGGTTTAGGTGATGCTGGAGATGCTCAGGATGGTTTCACCACCTCCTCCCTCCTCACTCGAGGGTTGGTGTGTGGGAATTGCTGGTTTAACAAAGAAAAACAGCCCCAAAACTGTAAAAATCCGCGTGAGAGAAGGGGAGAGGACGTGGAGCTCTTCTCTTGCTCGGATGGAGGCATCTCAGCAATTTCATTTTCTGGAAACACACACACACAGAGTTTTGTGTGCGTGAGCAAGAGGCTCATGGAAGCGATTTTCCCTGCTTTGCTGTTCCAAATACGCATAAAAACTCCAAATACGCATAAAAACCCCAAGTTTCACATGATCCAGACCAAGGCTAAAGAAGGAGCCTGGGACTGGGTCTCCCTGCGAGGTTTGACGAATTAAACTTTGATACCACAGCCAGGCTCTAACCCACCATCTGCTGCTCCTTTTTTTTTTTTTTTTTTTGGTGGCAGAGGGGATTTACTTGGATTTCAGATTCTTTTTTTTTTTTTTTTTTTCCTTTGCGTTCAGAGCGTTAAAAGAAAACGAAAACAAACAAACAGAGCATATGGGTTTTAAACTGGTGCGTGTTTTATTCTGGAAAAGATGCGGTTGGGTCTCTATCTCGCCTGGAAAACAAACACCAGCTCGAGGGAGGAGAGGGGAAAGGCAAACAGCGTGAAAAAAAAAATTTAAAAAAAAGAAAAAAAATCGAGTTTTCCACCCTGGGACTCCTCCTTCCTCGGGAACAACGTGTTGCTTGTGCCCCGACTCCAACGGAAAAAGACAATCTGGGAAAGTTAATCATAAACCCTTCGGTAATAATGTCCCCACAGGCAACCACTAACCTGCCTTGTAAATGTCTGGGCTGCTGATTTTCATCTCCCTCCCAGCCACCTAAATACAGGAAACAAGGGCCGGGGAGGAGAGAGAGAGAAGGGGATGCAGAGCCGGGAGAGATCAGGATCAGGCCCGCAGGGTCAGTGTTTCAGCCTGAAAACGAGAATTTGGGTTCATTTCCCAGGGATTTGGGGAGAGGAGGGGGGGGGGGGGGGGGGCAGGGTGTCCCCTGTCCCAAGGGCACAGCTGCCTCTGGAGCCTCTTGTTCTTCCTCTTTCCCAAGCCAGAAAGAAAAGAGAGACCTTACCTGGAGAAGCAGCTCAAAAAAAAAATATTAAATCATCTCCTGCGTAAGCGGTTGCCTGGTTGGGAGACGCTGAGTGTTTCTGCAACTAATTCCCCTCAAACCCCTCTCTCCAACCCAAATCTCCAACTCCCGACCCTGGACGAGCTTTATTTAGACCCGGGACGAGCTTTATTTATGGGGAAAAAGTGAAAAGAGATGGTCTGAAGGAAACTCCTCCTTTTATTTTCCATGAGGATTTCGTGGCAAAAAAAAATATATATATATATTCTGTCACAACTTAATCCTTATACCTGTGCTTGGGTTTTCCTTATTCCTTATTTCCTTATTCCCTGCTTGGAGTAACCATCTCGGGCTGTTACTTCCCTTCCTCTCAGACTAATGGGAACTGGATAATTATTATTTTTAATTTTTTTTTTTTGGAGGGGGAGGACTGCAGTACTGCGGTGGTGACCCCAAAATGGAGCCCCTGGACCCCAAAAATGAGCCCCTGGGATCCCAGCAGCTCCAAGAGGGTAAAATCCTCAGCTCTTCCATGGGAGTGGAATATTATCCCAAAGAGAGAGACGAAGAGAGGGGGTGGAAAATCAGTCCAGTAGCCAGAATGTGACTTCCCAAACTTCATTTCAAGTTTCTCTCCTTCCAGGCTTTCACGCTTTTTTTTTTTTTTTTTTTTTTTGCCTTCCAGGGGGACCCGGAGGTTTTTATGAAGTGCTGAGATTCCAAACCCTCCTTTTGGAATCGGGGTCTTTTAGCCCTTGGAAAGTTGCCCACATGTGTAACTTGTTTTTGCTTCTCTTCAGACAAGGAATTCCTTCCCCCCCCCAAACCCTCCCTTCTCCCTCCCCTCCTCACCACTTAGGGGTTTCTAACAGACGGCACCATTCAAACAGAGCAAGCACAGGAAATAGCAAAGGTAGATCCTTTGCTTTTCAAGCTACAAAAACTTATTTCACATTTTTTTCCCCCTTTCTTTTAATATTTTCCTCTTCAGGAGGTTTTTTTTGGTTTTTTTTTTTTTTTTTGGGTTTTTTTTTTTTTTTTGTTGTTGCACTTTCATGTGTTTCATATGGAGAGGGGTCGGCGACTGAAGTTTCTTTCATAACCTCCCTAGACCTGCCTGAATGTATCATTCATAAATTATGTTTGCTTTATGCTGAGGTTTTAGTTCTGTTTCCTGCCTCTTAAAAAAAAAAAAAAGGGGGGAAAAAAAAGATAAAGTTATTCGGCTGTTGTTGTTGCTGAGATTATCCCTGTTACTGTTGGTATTAATATTATTCTTCTTCTATTTTCTGAGTGGTTTCTATCTCCTGAAATAAAGACTCAGCCCTTGAAAAGCTGAGTTATGGCAGAAGCTGCTCTCCAGCCTCTCCATAGCCATGAAGTTCAGTCTCAGCTTTTATCCCCTTATCCTTGTCAACCTCCCAAACCTAAACTGAAGGAGTTAAATACACCCCAAGTGGTGCCCGTTGCACACCCCGATGGCCTCTTGGTGCAAAAATCCTGCTCTGGCCTCACCCCCAGGTCTCCTCCACCCTCTCCACATCAGTGATAAAGAGGAAAAATCAGCTGGAAGAAGGTACCAGTTCTAATAAATGATAACAACAGGCTTGAAAAAGTAGTTAAATATGTTTCTGGTAAGAAATGGCTCATCCGCCCTTTTTCTTTTTTACACCCAAGCTGATAAATCAGGGAAAAAGTGGCTTCAAATCTGCATCTTTCGAAAATATTTCACATTGGGTGGCTCTCAGGCTCAGAAACGCCAGCCCGAAGGGTTGTTTGTGGAGGATGGATTTGGCAGTTGTGTGCGTTTCAGAGCACTATTTGGAACCGAGTCCCGCTCTCCACAAACAATAAAGATTATTTATAAACACTCGCCGAGTTCAGAAGCCTCTGGCTCTCCACCGCGAGCTGACAATGCTTCGAATTTTTTCCTCGCAGCCAAATATTTGGCAGGAAGAAGTTTCCACTTCGGACTTTTCTTCTTTTTTTTTTTTTTCTTCTTTTTTTTTTTTTTAATAACTATTTCCAGTTCCACTTCCCTTCACCACCTCCCAACCAGCACACATCTAAAATTACTCCAGTTTTGTGGACATCCTGTCCCTTCTCTCGCAACGATTTGTCTGTTTAGACTTTCAGGCTCTGCTCCGAGGTCGCTCTCTCCCTGATTTTTCCTTCTCCGAGATTTCCTTGCGCACAGAGAAGCCTTTCATGTCATTTCTGACTGGGTTTTATTAGGAATTAGGAAATATAAACCTCTATAGAGCATCACCCTAAGCAGGTAGTGATGGGGCCAAGCTCTGATTTGCCTTCATCATCAGAAAAGCCACGAAGAGATGAGTTTTGGAGCTAAGTCTAAAAAATAAACCACTGGACAAACGGAAACCTCCAGAGCAAACGGACTTTGCAGATCTTCTTGTGAGGTTTCCATCCACCAGGGAGCTGAAAACACCCTCGCTTTCTGCCTCCCAGCCACGCTCCCGCGAGTCTTCTGGCTTTAAATTTATATACTCCAGAAAATTATATACTCACAGGCTGACAGAGTTCATCATTATTTATAGGAGGCGCACCAGGATTTTTTTTTTTTTTTTTTTTTTTTTTTTTTCCTGAGCATGTATTTATCATAGGTGAGACACGGCCAATCTATCTGGAGAGCAGAGAACAGGTGTTTTGCTTCAATTAACGTTCAATAATTTCATCTCTACTCGCTCGACACTCTTCTACCCGTCGCGGTTGTTTATCCATCACTTTGTATAAACAGATTTCCAGGCGAGTTTCATTCTCCACTACAGGCTTAAATCAGCCCTTTCCCTTTCCCAGGCTCTCGGAACGTCCTCCGAGTCCCTCCCAATCTCTTGTGTGGAAGAGTCTGATATTTTTTTTTTTTTTAAATCGTTTCTGAAAGGCAATAAAAGCCGAGAAATATGACAACGTGAGCCACCGACTCGTATTTCAGGGCTGGTGACGCAGAGGGTTCTCGTTCCCAAACCTCTCCAACTCGTAAGAAAGTTTTTTTTAAAAAAAAAAAAAATAGGAAAGAAAAAACGAGGAAGAAGTATGAAAAGTTTGAAAGTATGAAAGTATGAAATTCCATTTTCTCGTCTCACACAGCCCTCCCCCTCCGACCTTCTCAGATGCCCCTGAGAGAGCAGCGGTTCTGCTCCCTGGTAGCGGATTTCTCTGCCTCCCCTGGTTTAAACGCCCAAAGGGGCAAAGCGGAGTTACTTCGGATTAACCCCCGTGGGAAGGAGAGTTTGGAGGGCGTGGGGTACTCACCTGGGGATACTTCCCCACGGCTGGATGTGCCAGATCTGAGCCCAGAGGATGGAGGGATGTGCTCCCCAAACCACTCCTGGAACTCACCTTGGCTGTAGCCTGAGGGCTGGATCTGCTGCTCCATCCCAGGGAGGATTTTGAGCTGGTTGGGGGGGGGATGAGGTTACTCTGATAGATGCAAAAATTACAAAAATAAATCCTGCCACCGGCCCCCAGCTCCGGCTCTGCTTTCCCATCATCCCGACCCTTGGATTTTGCCAAATCCTAATAGCGCCTCATCTAGAGGAGCTCAGGACAAGGGGGGAAAAGGGTCTTTCCATCAGGCTGAAGGGCAGATGCTGATGGAAAAGCAGCTCTTATAGGAATAAGCGGAAATCTAAGGCTTTGGCTGGAGGTTTTAAAGCGCCTTCATCATCGTCCACTTCTCACAGCGGTTTCCCCCACACATTTTTTTGTAAGAACACTCCTATAGAGAAATGCAAAATATATTTTTTTTCCTTCACTTCAGGCAACTCCTAACCCCCTCAGTGTCGGTATTAGCCTTATTAATATAAGATTTCCATCCCAACCCACTTCAGGAAGGCTTCGTGGTGATGGATCCTTCCTAGAAATCTCTTTGCCCTTCGCTTTCAACCCCCTCCAGCCTTGGGGTGAGAGGGAGGGAGAGCCGGGGGGTCTCTTCCAACCTGGTGATTCTATGATTCTGTGATTCTGAGTCTACGAAATAGATTAAAGGAGGCAAAATTGATCCAGACTCAAGTCCAGAGAAACATTTTCGCCTCCATCGCAGGACGCACCTTTCTCCTGAACCAACATTTACGGCATCACTGGAGCATCTCCCAATAAACGGATTTATCATCGTAACTCGGTAAACCCGACCCGGTTACCCCTCATCGCTGGGAACCTCTCCGAGCTCCAGCCCCAGGTCAATCACTCCCTTCAAAAACCACCCAAACCCTCTCTTTTTTTGGAAAATCCACCAAAAAAAAACCCAGGTCGTGGGGCATGGGGTGTTCTTGACACGCACCGTGGGCTCATACATGGTGTGTGTGGACACAGTGACTACAGATGCAAAAGATTCCTTTTTTTTTTTTTTTTTAACCCCCTTTCTTTTTTTTTTTTTTTTCTTCTTCTTCCCCAGGCAATAAATTCAAGGCTATAAAAATCAAAGAAAGCTAATGTAAGTTTTATTAAACTCTTTAACCGTCACAAGTTTGAGGCGTTGGGTAACAAAGCCGGATCAGCGGTGCGCTGCCTTTTACTAGCCTTGTAAACTTAAATGAAGGCTTCTGATTTCAACAATGTGGGGGGAACTAGTCGAGCCCGAGTCGAGCCACCCTGAGCTTTCACCCAACGTGGAATCGATGTCCTCACACAGGGAGATTTTGAAGGATTTTGAAGCCTGAGCTGGGGCTGCGCGAAGGGGCTGCGGTCGGTGCCATTCAAAATTCATATTTCCCTATATCCTTTTACCATATTAACAATTCATTTTCCCCATCCCAGATGGTTCATTATTTAAAACCTTCTCCCCCACTACTGCCTGGCTACCTAGATCTTTCTTTTTCTTTATGAAAAATGTGGTTTTCTATGTCTGTGCCTGCAATATGTGTGTGTGTGTGTGTGAAGCCACATTGGGGGGGGGAGGCAGGTTGATTTGGTCTTATTTTCTGGGGTTTGGGTTTTGTGTGTGTGTGTGTGTGAAGTCACATTGAGGGGGGGGGCAGGTTGATTTGGTCTTATTTTCTGGGTTTTGGGGTTTTTTTGTGTGTGTGTGTGTGAAGCCACATTGGGGTGGGGGGCAGGTTGATTTGGTCTTATTTTTCTGGGTTTTGGGGTTTGTGTGTGTGTGTGTGAAGCCATACTGGGGGCAGGTTGATTTGGGGGGGGGGGGGCAGGTTGATTTGGTCTTATTTTTCTGGGTTTTGGGGGTTTTTTTGTGTGTGTGTGTGTGTGTGTGTATGAAGCCACATTGAGGGGGGGGGCAGGTTGATTTGGTCTTATTTTCTGGGTTTTGGGTTTGTGTGTGTGTGTGTGTGTGTGTGTATGAAGCCACATTGTGTGTGTGTGGGGGGGGACAGGTTGATTTGGTCTTATTTTCTGGTTTTGGGTTTATTTATTATTTTTTTTTTTGTTGCTATTATACTCTGGAGTCCGAGTGGCAAAGAGCTTTTATCTCTAGTCCCCCATGATGCTTCTGAAAGGCAAAGAGAGCACATCAGCATCTTTAAAAAAAATAAATATATATATATATATAAAAATAATACCCCTCCCAAAATAATATTTCAGGAGCAAACCCAAGAAGGGCTATTAGCCCAGGCTCTGTGGCTCCTGACGTTTCGCAGCGTCTCGCATAAACATAAAACAATCCATCCTTGATATGGAATGCAAGGGCGGATGACAGCGCAGCGCAGCCCCCTCGCCCGCGATTGATTTACGCCACGACTGACGCTTTATCAGGGCCCACGAAAAAAAGTTTGACCAATCATTTCGCTGGGAGCTCAGCACACGGCAGCCCCAACTGTACTTTGTTGGCTGGGAAGTTGGAGGAAGGGGGTAGAGTACAAATCTAGATCTGTCCTGTGTGTGTATATATATATATATATAGGGGAGATATATATATATATATATATATTTATATAATTTTTTTTTCTCCCTTCATTGAACCGTATGATGTCTGAGAATGTCCATTTCTGGGACTCTTAGCAATTACTATGTCGACTCTATCATAAGTCACGAAAGCGAAGACTCGCCTTCTGCTAAATTTCCGTCCGGGCAATATACGAGTTCCAGGCAAGCTGCCCCCACTGAGCATCTAGAGTTCCCCTCCTGTAGTTTCCAGCCAAAAGCTCCAGTTTTCAGCGCCTCCTGGACTCCTTTGAATGCACATCCATCTGGCACCCTTCCTGCCGTCTACCATCCATATATCCAGCACCAGAGCGTCCCAGCTGAGAGCAGGTACCTGCGGAGCTGGTTGGATCCGGTGCCCCGAGCAGAGAACCTCCCCGGGGGTGTCAAGGCAGAGCCGCTCCTGGGCCGCCCCGGGGACAAGCAGGGAGCTCAGGAGTACAATTTAGAAACTTCTGCCGCCAGGGAAGGGATCGTTTCCAATCAGAGGCCCAGCTACGAGGACAATAAAGTTTGTGGTGAAGGAAGCGAAGACAAAGACAGGACAGATCAAAGTAAGTTATAAAAGTGAGGAAGCGGAACAGTATGAAAGCTGAGGGAGGTGCAATAAAAAAAGGGGGGACAATGCTGCGGAAAGTTTAAAAAATCAGGGCTTAAAGGCAAAAAAAAAAAAAAAAAAAGTCTCAGCTTGCTTGCTGATGCCCAACCGAAGGGGAGAGGTGGGGAGGGGGGGAGCCGGGTGGCATTGTCTGGGCCGGGAAATGGGAATAAAAATGAAAATGAGAGTCGTCTCTGGGCTTAAAGAGAGTCCAGGGCGGACAAAAGCTGGAGAGAATCCTCTTGCCTTCTCCAGAGCGCTGGCTCCGGCAGCAGAGAGTAAGCGGGAGTAAATCTACGCGGGTGCGGGAGGTGGGAAAAAAAAAGGGGGGTGAAGGATGGAGGGAAAGATGGAGGGGAAAAAAAAAAAGGGGAGGAAGGATGGAGAGAAGGTCGGGGAGGAAAGCAGGGAGAGAGGAGAGGAGGTTGGTTGTGGGGGGAGAAGGAGAAACGCGGGGAAGAGGAGGAATCACGGAGGAAAAGTTCACGTGGGGGGGAAAGCGAAGAGCAGCGGGGGCTGCTCCGCGCTCGCTCCGCACCTCCGCGCGGATGCTCCGGGCGCTGGGGCCGCGGTGGCTTCTTCCTCCCCTTCACCACCTTCGTCTTTGCTTGTTTATTTTTTTTAAATTGTTCGTTTATGATACTGGGGGGGGGTGTGTGTGTGTGAATATTCCGCTGCTTCCTAGTTTTTAAAAAAAAAAAAAAAAAAAAAGGGGGAGGGAGGTTGTTTGTGTGCGTTTTCAACTTAATTAGCTTTTATTTGTAATGGAAACAGTTGGGAAACAGTTACAGCTTTTTTCTTTTTTTTTCCGTGAACTGCTTGGCTTTTCCATCCTGGAATATAGATAAAAATGGTTTTGCCTTGAAAATATTTAAGAATTAACAATAACGATATTAATAGTGTTATTAATAACGATATTAATGGCAATATGAATAGTAATAATAACAATGATGATATGAATTATGCTAATAATGATAAAATGATGGGGTTGGAGTGAGAAAGAACCGGTGCCCCCCCCTCGTGCCGCTACCTGGTTTCCATCTGAGGGGGAACCGGGAGGCAAAACCGAGCAGGAGGCAGAGGGAAATAGAGCCCTGGCTGCACCCTCCGGGGATATTTAGCAGTGAAAACCGAAGTTTTTTAGACTGGGAGAGGAAAAATCCCTGCTGAAGGTGCAGCTCGTGGGGGCTGTGTGCAAGACGCACTCATATATTCCTTTTTTTCCCCTTAAATTCACTTTTATTCTCTTTAAATTCGCTTTCATTCTCCTTAAATTCACTTTCATTCTCCTTCAATTCACTTTCATTCTCTTTAAATTCACTTTCATTCCCTTTAAATTCACTTTTATTCTCTTTAAATTCACTTCCATTCTCCTTAAATTCACTTTTATTCCCCTTGAATTCACTTTCATTCTCTTTGAATTCACTTTCATTCTCCTTAAATTCACTTTCATTCTCCTTAAATTCACTTTTATTTCCCTTGAATTCACTTTTATTCTCTTTAAATTCACTTTCATTCTCCTTAAATTCACTTTCATTCTCCTTAAATTCACTTTCATTCTCCTTAAATTCACTTTTATTCCCCTTGAATCCACTTTTATTCCCCTTGAATTCACTTTTATTCTCTTTAAATTCACTTTCATTCTCCTTAAATTCACTTTTATTCTCCTTAAATTCACTTTCATTCTCCTTAAATTCACTTTTATTCTCCTCAAATTCACTTTTATTCTCCTCAAATTCACTTTCATTCTCCTCACATCCCCCTTGAACAGCACCAGAGATAAGTATCTCAACCATACGATTAAAAATACAGAATCTCCTCTCCCCTCGTGTTTTCCTGCAGGATGTTATGGTGATTTTTTTTTTCCCCCTTTCCCCCCTCCTATCCTTTAACCCTCGTGCAGACACACTCACACACACACTCACACGCACACAAAAAGCAAACTCCAGCTCTATTGTACTGGGCAGGGATCCAGAACAAACTGCAACCGTGAGGGGAATGAGTGGAGAGAATTAAATAAATACCCAGGTTCTGTGCTCAATGTCCCTGAAATTGAATAGAGAGAGAGAGAGAAAAAAAAAAAAATCTCGTCCAAGAAAACGTTATTCGGTTATAAGTAAGTGCAGGGGGGAAGACGCTGTGTGGTTTCTCTGGCATGTGGTTAGGACGCGGATTTTGTTTTTTAAATAATAGTTTAATTTGGGAGGAGGTTGAGAGGCTGCCAGAGCTGGTTTTTGCACCGATTTCCCTGCCTCTTTCAATTTTTTAAAAAGTATTTCGCAATAGCTTGTCTGCGGCTCTGGGTTCCCTTCGTTTCTCCTCTGTTTTTTTAAAGAAAAGCAGTGCCAGAGCCTCTCCCCATTCCCTTTCCTGTTTAGGGGTTTGTGTAGAGCGAAGAGATAAAACCCAACAGTCGCCTCTAAATTCTCTTAACGCTTTAAGGAATGGTTGGACTAGAAGATCCGATGGGTCCCTTCCAACCTGGTTGTTCTATGATTCTATGATTCTATGAGATATGCCCCCAAAAAATACACCCAAACCCCAAGAAAAACCTGCGGTGGATGGAGCAGAACCCTCCCTTCGCCACTAAAGGATGGGGAAGGAGGATTAACAGTATCAATTATTAACAGCTTTCTTCCTCTTTAATATTTAATTCTGCATATTAGATCAAGTCAATTACATGAAGGAAATAGCCGTGCAAATTTGTAAGAGGCAGTACTTACAGTAGAAGATTAACCGGGGTTATTTTTTATTTATTTTTTTTTAGGAATATTCAGTATATTTCACTGTACCGGGAGGAGAAGGGTTGTGCTGGCTAGGACTGTGTATGTGTATATATATATATATTTATAATGGGCCATTTAATTGGTGTAAAGGTTTATGGCTTCAAGTCATAATTTCAGAAGGAAATAAAATAGAAAAAAAAAACCCATGCTCTGCCCATACCCCTTTCATTCCGCTCTTACCCTCCTCTCACTTAACCTTTACTAATATTTGCATGTGATTAGTAAACGTTTTATTATTTACTCCAAACCCACTTCACCCTTAGGTGCGACCTTCCCTTCTCTAGTGTCTGCAGAGGTGGTTTCTGTTCCCCAAATCTTGTTTTCTCGCCCCAAATCCCCGAAATGTCTTTTCTGCAGCAGATTCCCACGCGGTTTCTCCCACGCGCGGGGGTGATGGGCAGCTTGATATTTATTCCTGGCTGTGTCTGCAGCCTCTGTCTCTGGGTAACACTCTCCAGACCTCCAGCAGCAGAGCCCGTCCAGCCCTCAGAGGATGTTTATTGTATGGAGACCCTTTCTTGGCACTCAGCAAAAAAAAAAAAAAAAAAAAAAAAAAAAAAGGCATGAGTTTATAAAAGGTTTCGCCAGACTCTTTCTCCCTGCTCTGTTGCTGCAGACACGTGGGAAAAAGTGAAAAAAAAAATCATAAACAATATGATTTTTGCTTTGGTGTCTTGGTATATGAAATACGTAACGTGCAGATGGGAGTTCTGGGAATATAAGAGTGGATGTGGGTGTTTACCTGGCAGGGATGATGGAGCTGGGGAGAGGTGGGGGGAGCTCTGCTGGGGGCACGTGTGCATCCAGACATGTGTGTGAGGTCACACGTGTGTGGAGACGTGTGAGACGCGGAGATACATGAGTGTGCGCGGCCACCAGTCTGTGCGTGGAGAGGACATAGACCTAGAGTCATAGAATCATAGAATTGTAGAAACATAGAATCGTAGAATCGTAGAATCATAGAGTCATAGAATCGTAGAATCGTAGAATTGTAGAATCGTAGAATCATAGAATCGTAGAATCATAGAATCGTAGAATTGTAGAATCGTAGAATCATAGAATTGTAGAATCGTAGAATCGTAGAATTGTAGAATCATAGAATCGTAGAGTCATAGAATCATAGAATGGTAGAATCATAGAATCGTAGAATCGTAGAGTCATAGAATCATAGAATCATAGAATCGTAGAATCATAGAGTCATAGAGTCATAGAATTGTAGAATCGTAGAGTTGTAGAATCATAGGTTCATAGATTCATAGATTCATAGAATCATGGAATCAGAGTCATGGAATCATAGATTCATAGAATCATAAAATCATGGGATCATAGACTCATAGAGTCATAGAATCATAGATTAACCAGGTTGGAAGAGACCTACCAGCTCATTGAGTCCAACCAGACCTATGGGTCTAGAGGTCCCATCCCTCCAATTCCAGGACACACACACAATATTTTGGGATCCCCCCCCCCCCCCTCTATCTACGCATCCCAACCATCCCATATAATTTCTATCTGTCCTCCGCTGCTCCCACGGATGCCAAGAAGCGTTTTTCACCCGCACGCGTGTGTAACGATCTTAATATTTTGATGGGATGATGAAAACCCTTTCTGAGAAACACTCAGGATTGATCTCGTTGCTTTTCTTTCCAGCCAACCCAGCTGCCAGCTGGCTGCACGCCCGCTCCTCCCGGAAAAAACGATGCCCTTACACCAAATACCAGACCCTGGAGCTAGAGAAGGAGTTTTTATTCAATATGTACCTGACGAGGGACCGTAGACACGAAGTGGCCAGACTCCTCAACCTGAGTGAGAGACAAGTCAAAATCTGGTTTCAGAACCGAAGGATGAAAATGAAGAAAATGAACAAGGAACAGGGCAAAGAATGAAAACAAAACAAAACAAAACAAAAACAAACCAACCCCTTTTTCCCTGCCTCCGAGGCCAAGCACCCCCACTCAGAGCTGCCAACCCCCCCCAAAACACGTGGGGGATCCCCCCCTTTTTCCTATCTTCCCCCCCACCCCCTGCATGTGAGATGTTGCTTATTATTCCCTTTTTTATCTTCTTAGTAGGAAGCAACTTAGCCCCAAACGCAGCTCCTTTTTGAGGACACACGCTGGGTTTTGTTTCCCTTTTCTTGTTTTCCTTCTCTGTTTTTTTTTCCTCTTTTTTTTTTTTTTTTTTTTTTTTTTATTCCTCGCAGAGGGACACAGACAGAGTTCTCTGAGCAGCAGCTTTCTCCACTTGTACTTTCTCCACTTGTATTTTCTCCACTGGCATTTTCTCCACTTGTATTTCCTCCACTTGCATTTTCTCCATGGAAAGCAAGATGGAAAATACAACCCTGCCCCCCCAACCCCCCTCCCCCCAAAAAAAAAACCCCTCTCTCCCTTTTCTTTATTCACCTAAGGACAATGATCCCCCTATAACACCCACAACACACACACACACTCCCTCACCCCTTGAGGTGGCCAAGGAACCAGACGATTTAATTAAACTACAGACACATTCGTAAGACTTGGCGTTTAATTGCAGTCAACAAATCATTTGACACTCTCCAACTTTGTGCTGGAGTTAGATGACAGTCCAGCTCCCAACCAACCGCGCTGGGTTTTCTTTATTCCCTCTTTATTTTCTTTTCATTCCTTTTCCCCCCCATCCCTCTTTATTCTTTTTAATTTTTGTTTTCCCATCCCTCTTTATTCTTTTTCATTTTTGTTTCCCCATCCCTCTTTTTTTTTTTTTTATTTTTCCCCATCCCTCTTTTTTTCCCCCTTCTTTATTTCTTTTTATCAGGCAGGATTTTGATGTGAGTCGAGCCCTAGGTGACTTTGACCTGAAAGTTTTCTGTAGGATCTTTCCAGGAGAAACTCCTCATCTGGTAGTTTTATACTGGGTCACTTGGAAAGAGGAGAAAAGCCGGGGAGGGAGGCGAGAGAGAGAGAGAGAGAGAGAGAGAGTGTGGAGGGGAACTCTCCGAGCCGCATTGTAAATTATTTAGGAGAAAAAAAGGGCGGAAGAACCCCTGCCAACTCATTCCTAACTTTTTAGAGCAGAGGAAGAATGGGATTTTTTTTTTTTTTTCCTAGTTAAAAAAAAATAAATAAAAAAACTACCTTAGTGGAGCTATAAGGGACGGGAAGGTTGTGTTCTTAGCGTTTAGTATATTTATAATTTATTGTGAATTGACTTTTCCTAAAGCTGTTGCAGAGATAAAGTGCCAACCCTACCCTGTGTGGATTTTTTTCCCCCCTCTCCTCCTCCTGGTCGCTGAGATGCTTTTAATACTTGAATTGTCGGGGAGGGGGGGGGGTTATTGGGGTGGGGGTTGCTTTGGGGGGTGACTTTTTGCTGCCTGAAGGGAGCTCCCAGCATCTTTTCCCTTCGAAGGTGGGGGGTGAGGCGGCTCCGAGCTACACCCCCTCCTCTCCCCTCTCCTCTCCATCCTCATCCTCACCCCGAAGAAGCGTTTGAAATAAGAATTCTAGACATTTATCGTGTCAACCGGAGCCGAATCCTCGCGTGACAGACCCGCTGGAGCTTTCTCCATCGCTTTCTCATTCCCTTTATCTCTGTAAGGACTTAACTTTGTTTTGGGGGAAGGGGGTGGGGGGGGTGGGAGGGGGAGAAGAGGGGCGGGGGGGGGGGGTGAGTTTAGTCGATGACATGGTGGGTATTGTAAAATGTGTTTGTGGTTGTGTTTCTGTGGATGTCGAAGCTCGTTTTCTGGTCCTGCTGTGGCTTTTTTTTTTTTAAGGACGCGAAGAGTTCTACAGTTTGATAGTGGCTGGAAAAATATCGAAAGAAACCTCAATCGTTTTTTTTTTTTTTTTAAATATTTTTTTTCCCTGTGTACGTTTGTATATTTAGCTGCCAAGAGGCTTTCTAGGAGCAAGGCGAGTGCAAGGTGGTTTGTTTGAATAACATAGAGGGGAAGGAACAGAGAAATTAGTTTTATTTCTGCTACAGATCCCAACGAATCGGTGCAAAAATCTGATTTTAGGAGCAGTAGATTCCTCAGGGAAGCTCCGGGGGCAGCGATAAGGGGGAGGTTGAGTTTTTGGAAAGCGGTTCCTGCTCCCCTAGATCAGAACCAAGTGGCTGCTCCTTGGTGCACTGAATATTTCCAACCCTGAAATTCCTCTTGGAAGGAATTCAATTCAATTCAATTCAATTAAAAAATAAATCCTCCACTTGAGAAGGAACCAGAGCTTGATGTTTGAGACTATTCCTAAAGATTGTTTCCCCCCTCCTCCTTTTTTACTGTTTTGGGTTTTTTTTTTAAAAAAAAAAAAAAAGCCCAGACTTTCTCCCTATAAAACTTTCCATCGTGGAGCAACCCCTCAGGCGCTTCTACTTTTAACCGTTCCCTTGCCGGAGGGAGTTTAATGTAACCAAACTTCACCCCGAGCTCAAGACCTTAATCTCCTTCCTCGAAACTCAATTAAGAAAAGCAGTTTCGAGGCTTTTGGAGCTCGGGAAAAAAAATAATATAAAAAAAAAAGTTGGAGGCAGCAGGATCGTTTATCTAAATCCGGATTTATTAAAAAATATAGAGAGTGGGTAAAATAAAAGTGATTTCTCTGTGTTTAGGCAGAATTTTTCAGCTTTGTTTGCCTCTTCTCAAGGATGGATTCATCTCAAAACTGCTTCATACTGGATTGATAGACTCCTCACATCTCGAGCTGAGGGTGGATTTGCCTCAAATCCTCATAGGTTTTTTTTAATTATTAATATTATTATTATTCAGAAGCGTTTTGGTGACTTAATCGCTGTTTGCAACCCAAGGGCCACCAGGAGCTAGAAAAAAAAAAAGTTTTTTTCCCTTTCTTTAGAATTGTGGTAAAGAGCGGATATTTTTCAGACGACGAAATAAGGTTCTTTGAAAATAGAATTTAAGATGTTAGTTCATTTATTAGGAGAGATGATTACTTAAGAAATGTTGAAATAATAATTAAAAAAAAATAAAAAAAAGCGAACCCTGTCCTCTGTAGCATCAGCCGGGATGTATTTTCCAGAGTTGTTTAATGCTCCAGAATAAAAATCGATTTTAGAACATCAGCACCGAGATCTCATTGTGTTCTCCTGCTTCGTCTCAAGTGTCAGAAATACTTTCATTGTCTTTTCCTGCGTCTCGTTAAGCGCCTAATAAGAATCAATTTTTAATTTTTCTTTTTGCTTAGGTTAAAACAAAAAAAAAAATGTCCACAGGCAAATGGAAATAATCCCATCAAAACCTGCTGCAATTCTTATTTTTTTTTTTTCTTTTTAACCTGGAGGTGGCTCATTTCTGTTGCATTTACCGGGGGTGGGTTGCTTAGTTCTTTGTTTGCCTGTTTTTGTTTTTGTTGTTGTTGTTGTTGTTTTGTTTTGTTTGGATTTGAGGGTTTCATCTTTACTCTCCCGAAGCAAAACGGACAGGCTGGATTCGCCTTTTTAATTTTTTTCCCCTTATTCCCAAGAAAAAAACTTTGCTGAGGAGAAATCGAAATCCAAAACAAACAAGGGGACACCCCCCTACCCTTTTCTATTTTCCCACCTCGGATTTCACACGTGGTTCCTTTTTTCCAAGGGCTCAACCAGCGGTTCCTCTTAATTCCAGCTCTTAATTCCATTTTATTCATAGAATCATAGAATCACAGAATCATAGAATCATAGAACAACCAGGTTGGAAGGGACCCATCGGATCTTCTAGTCCAACCATTGCTCATGAAGAACTAGAAGCAAAGTGTTTCTATCTCTATATTTTTTTTTAAAAAAAACAACCCAAAATTAAAATAAAATTTAAAAAAGCAGAAAACAAACCCAAAAAACAGCAAATAAAACCTGCTCTGCCCTGCAGGAAGCAGGTAGTGAGGACTATAACTGGGAATCTCCACTAAATTTTAACATAATGGGAGCTCTAAAGGGCAATATTTCACTACTTTAAAAAAAAAACCAACCTTTCTTTGGGGCAGCTCTGAAAAGAAAACAAAAGAAGAAGGAGAAAGATATTTGGAGCTTTCTGAGGGAAGAGAGAGAGAGAAAGGGAAGTAACTTGTCATAAAAGAGTAAAAAAAAAAAAAAGGGAAAATTCAGTGCAGTGTGCTGCAATAAAAGAATATGACCGCTATAAAACTTTATAGGGTATAAATTTCTGAAGGTTAAGGAACTAAGCGGCTGTAAAGCAAACAGTGCAAGAAAACTTTCAGGAACTCCTAAATTACTACAACGACTTGGGAATGTGGGGGAAACCCGACGCGTAAATGCTCTTATTTCTGCTTCTGTCACAAAGTTACCCTCTTTTTTTTTTATTTATTTATTTTTTTTATTTTATTTTATTTTTTTCCTAGAGGAAGGGGTAGTTAAAAGATAGGAGGGTAGAGAAGAGAGTGAGAGAAAAGGTGGGGAGGGACTTCTGCTAATTTATTCTTCTCTTGCAGATGCCGTGAAAATCCAGCGCTCTGGATGATTTCCTTTGTTCTTTCTCTTTTTTTCTCCTTTTTTTTTTTTTTTTTTACCCCCCACTTTTTTTTCTCTCTTTTTTTTCCTCCCCCCTTTAAAGCAATTCCAGACTGAGTCCTGCACACAACAACCCACAGAGAACAGCACAAACCCCCCCTTCACTCTCACACTCCAAGTTGTGGCGAGACGTCTGGGCTTGGGAAGCTCTTTATGGGTTTACAGCTCTGGCCTTTCCCCCCCCCCTCCACTCCAGATGCAGAATGAGCGATTGTTTAGTCTCGGAATTTGAAACAATAGCGGTTTTTTCAAAAGCAAACCCCGTTTTCCCTTTTTTTTTTTTTATTGCCGGGGACTGGATGCTGCGGCTTTTCCTCGCGTAAAAACTTCAGCACTGCGGGTTGAGGAGGAAGAGCACTTTCTCCCTATTTTTTCCCTGCTTTTCCCACAATTTATCCCCTGGGTTTGTTTCCCCAGCTCCTAGAGGGACCCCCTTTTCCTCCACCCCTCCAACAACCCCTTTTCAGCACCCCAGAGCAGGGTTGCAGTTCCGAGTTTCGCCGCGAGGTGGCGCTCTTGCTCCACGATTGAAACGCGCATCTGCGTGCATCCCCACGCATCCCACAAAGGGTTAATGATGGCTATTCGTCCGATTTATAGTTTATTTTTATCGTTTCCATCTATTTTTTGCCCCTGCGTGGCTGGGGGGGGGGGGTGAGGGGGGGTTGAGGGGAGAGCTCCTCTCAAGGGGTCTCGACGTTGAGGTGCGAGTGAGAGATGGGGGAGCGCATCTCTCTTTTAAATGTTCATTTAAAGGTCGCGGTGGTGGTGGGAACATCGGGTTTTGTCTTCAGCTACTTCGGGTGGAGGTGGGAGGACAGCTTAATTATCTCCAAAGCGAAGATTTACGCGTGCGGGGCTGGAAAAAAAAAAAAAGAAAAAAAGAAAAAAAAGAGGAAAAAAAAAAAGTGGATCCAAGATTTCGGGAGAAAAAAAATCCCCAAGAATCAGGAAAATTTCCTCCTCCTTTTTACCTCAGACCTTAGGATGATCTGCGCTTTCTCAGCTCTTTATTGTATATTTTTTAGACTCATAGACATGGCCCAAAAAGACCAGTGTAAGCTTTTTAGGGGTTGAAATGGTCATTTTGGTCGTCCCCCTCAGTCTTCTGGCGCCGCTGCTCCGAGCCAAGGTCTTCCCTTAATTTTTAAATGTTACAAAATAGGAAATGAACCCAAAATGCTATTAACTCACCCCATTTTTGTAACGCGTATAAATACTCCTCTGATACTGCAGCAGCAAAAAACCATGAACTTTTAACTCGTTAATTCACTTTATTTTGGCCTTGTTTCTCTTCAAAATTACAAATATTATTCAGACTTTGCAGTAATTCATCTACAAATAACACAGAAAGCAATGACTGGTAATAACATCATTGTAGCTTTTCTTTTGCGTTGTTACACGGGAATTTTTTTCTGGAAATTTTTATTTTTTTCTGAAGTTAAACCCCAAAATGCGTAGTCCTGGGGAGGAAGAAATCAAATCGAAGAGATCCACACAGCAGAGCAAAGTAAAATAACTTGTTTTAAGAAGCAAAGTTTAAGCATCTCAAGGCTCTGCTTAAATCGTGGAAAATGTAAGATAAATGTAACCAGAACTAGGTGGGAGAAATAAAAGAAAATCCCTCCCCTCTGCGTTTAGAGGAGCGAAAAGTTAAGATTTACCTAGGAGAGGGTTTGGGTTGTTATTATTTTTTTTTTTTTCACTTGTGAATTCCCAATAAATCTTTCCCCCACTGGGTATTTATAAATTATCTTCTCTCTCGCGCACAAGCGCATCCCTCCTTGGTTTTTCTTATAACAGAAACATTTTCTTTTCATCGGGAATCTAAGTACAGTAAAAGGGGATGATTTAAGATCACCCATTGATTCCTGGGCCGCGCCGGTGAGTTACCAGCACATCATGGCCATAAAATTCTACTGCACTTGATAAAAAAAAAAAAAAAAAGAAAGAAAAATGTTAACTTCCAAGAACAACTTCACTCTCCCCTCCTTAGGATCCATGTAGGAAAGGGAATTCCTGCTATTTTTTCACTTCACGCACTTGGACGCCTGCAAATATACCAAGAAGACAAAAGCTTCTTTTCTAAAAACACTTTAGTCGATTTAAATTTTTCCTTTTTTTATTTTTTTCCTTGAAAATTCCAGCGCCGAGCATCCCCAATCCAGGCTGCCAATCTCTATTTACTTCTTGTTCTCCATTTCTGGGGGTTTTATGCTCCAAGCTGCAACCCGAATCTGCTTAAATCGACGATAAAAGTGTTGGGAAAAAAAAATAAAATGTTAACTTGTCTTTTAAGGGGGGAAAAGCCTTAATTATACCACTGCAAGTACTCCAACAACAATAATTACTCGGAAAAGGCTCTTAGCCTCGGCTGGAATGATCCCTGCGCAAAATAAAGGAAACGTATTTACTTAAATTATTTCTCTAAGGATGGTTTTAAAGTTTTATTCCCTTCCTAGCTCTGTTTTCTTTCTTTCCCTCTCTCTTTCCCTTCCTGCCTTCCTTAATTCTCTGCCTATTCCCACTGCCAATTCTAATTTATTTTATTTTATTTTTTACCAAAGCTCTGACAAGACAGAAAAAAAAAAAAAAATGAAACGTTTCAACTTTTTCCTCTTATTCACGTTGTGGAGGTGGAAAATCATCCCTCTGTGGGAAGCAGGGAGGGAAAAATCGCTTTTAATTCACCTTTTTGGGGTCAAAAAAAAAATGCGGACGAGTAGGATGGGAAGAGGCAGAAACCTCTCCAGGGCAGAGGAACCCAACAGAGGTTAAAAAGAGTGGATTTAACTCCTCTTGAAGGTTGAAAGCTTGGAAAATAGAGCTGGGGCTGGGCTGGGGGCCGGGGTCGTTATTAGCTGAAATACCTCCCGGTAATATCTGCTGAGTGCGAGAAATGAATTTCCAAATCTACCCCCTGTGTGTTTAGACGGTAGGAAAAAAAAAAAAAAAAAAAAAATCGCAGCGTTGGCATCTTCGGGGGAAGTTTGCTCCGTTGTTACCAAATGCCAATAAAATAAAAAGCCTTTCCCCCCCCTCCTCTCCTCGCGGTTTTTCATTGGAAGCATCATGCAATAAATAAATAAATATATATATAGAGAGAGAGGGGAAATAAATGAAGTTTGAGAGGAGGGGGTGAGGTGGGGAGAAGCTTTTAGATGCTGGGGGTATTCATTCTGTTTACGGGGGTGATAAGGGACCCCACATTTTGATTTCTCCGTCATCCCCATGCAATAAATAAATAAATAAATTAATAAATATATTTATATATATATATAGGGGTAATAGATGAAGTTTGGGAGGAAGGGGTGAGGTGGGGAGAAGCATTTGGATACTGAGGGTATCAATTCTGTTCAGGGGGGTGATGAGGGGACCCCACATTTTGATTTCTCCATCATCCCCATGCAATATCTATCTATCTATCTATCTATCTATCTATCTATCTAGATAGATAGATAGATAGATAGATAGATAGATAGATAGATAGATAGATAGATAGGAAACAAATGAAGTTTGGGAGGAGGGGGTAAGATGGGGAGAAGCTTTTGGATGCTGAGTGAACCAATTCTGTTTAGGGGGGAGATGAGGGGACCCCACATCTTGATTTCTCCATCATCCCCAACCACAATCGAATGAGTGAGAGGAGGAGGGGGTGAGGTGGGGAGAAGCTTTTGGATGCTGAGGGTACCAGCTCTGTTTAAGAGGGTGATAAGGGATCCCACATTTTGATTTCTCCATCATCCCCATGCAATAAATAAATAAACATAAAGAGAGGGGAAATAAATTAAGTTTGGGAGGAGGGGGGTGAGGTGGGGAGAAGCTTTTGGATGCTGAGGGTACCAGCTCTGTTTAAGAGGGTGATAAGGGATCCCACATTTTGATTTCTCCATCATCCCCATGCAATAAATAAATAAACATTAAGAGAGGGGAAATAAATGAAGTTTGGGAGGAGGGGGGTGAGGTGGGGAGCAGCTTTTAGATGTTGAGGGTATTCATTCTGTTGACGGGGGTGATAAGGGACCCTACATTTTTATTTCTCCATCATCCCCATGCAATAAATAAATATAAATATATACAGAGAGGGAAATAAATGAAGTTTGGGAGGAGGGGGGTGAGGTGGGGAGAAGCTTTTGGATACTGAAGGTACCAGCTCTGTTCAGGGGGTCGATAAGAAAGGGAGTGATAAGGGATCCCACATTTTGATTTCTCCATCATCCCCGTGCAATAAATAAATAAATAGAGAGAGAAGGGAAATAAATGAAGTTTGGGAGGTGGGGGGTGAGGTGGGGAGCAGCTTTTGGATGCTGAGGGCACCAATTCTGTTCAGGGGATTGATAAGGGATCCCACATTTTGTTTTCTCCATCATCCCCATGCAATGAATAAATAAATAAATAGAGAGAGAGAGAGGGGAAATACATGAAGTTTGGGAGGAGGGGGTGAGGTGGGGAGCAGCTTTTGGATGCTGAGGGTACCAAGCTCTGTTCAGGGAGGGGTGATGAGAAATCAAAATCACAAAATCAAAATCCACATTTTGATTTCTCCATCATCCCCAACCGCCTTCGACTCAGTGAGAGGAGGAGGAGCAGGGTGAGGTGGGGGGGGGGGGGTGGGGGAGAGCCACCAAAAAAAGTCAATGTTATATACGCCAAACTATAATCGTTTTAATTCAATATTGACACCTCCGCCACGTTCTTTTGGCTGCGAGGGGAGCGGGTCCAATCGAACCCGCTGCTTTATAGCGGTGGAGGAGAGAAACTCGTAAAATCCTTAACGGCTTTTTATGTCGTGCGGTATAAACAACAACAACATCCTCGGCTTTATGGCGTTTTATAGTTTGTTAAAGCAGTTTACGGCCTCTTTTTTTGGGGGCTATTACGGATGCAATTCCCCTTCCCGCGATAGTTAAACCTTTATCAATAATAAGGAAATTGATCATTAAAATGTTAAATATGACTACCTCGTTTGTTTTAAAATATGTTTGGGGTGAGGAGCTGTATGATTTGATAACTTGTATTAAAATACCAATTACATTTATAGGACCTTTTAAAACTGGTAGCAATTAAATCGTGTTCTTTTACAGTTTTCCAAAGCGACCCTGACATTTAAAAAGGCTAAAACTGCCTCGTTAAAATTTTCGAAATTAACGGCTGCCAGCGCTTCTCTTTAATTTTCCGACGCGCTTCCCCCCCCCAAAAAAAAAAAAAAAAAAAATCAATCTTTGGGGTGGTCTAGGTGGGTGATTTGTTGTGAGGCGAGCGATAGCTCATTAATGTAGGTAGTTAAACATATTTAATCCGTATATTCACCCCACCTCCTCCTCCCTTCCCCTCTCTCTCTCTCTCTCTCTTGCTCGCTCCCTCTCCCTCTCTCTCGCTCCCCCTCGCTTGCTTTTCCTTCTTTATTCTCTCACACTCTTCCTTTCACAATCATGCGGTGCAGAGTCCGTGTGGAGTAAGGAGAAGCCAATCGGATGAGGGTTCGGTAATAGATGCAAATGATCATGAAAAGACACTGCAAAATATGAAACAACTCATTTGCGCCGAAGTAAATCACTGAAAACTGTTTATGAACTGGCATCTCTTCTTGGAAATGTAAAGCGAGAACTCTTTAAGTGGCGATTTTTTTTTTTTTTTTTTTTTTTTTAGGGGTGGGGGGGGAGGAAAGAATTCCATATCATGCAGGCTTAGAGTTTTGATTATATCCTCCTTTTATATTCCTGGAAAATCACAAACTGTCGTTGCTTAGCATCTCTTAGCGCTTTCTTTTTTTGCTAATAGATTCCCGTGGTCTGGTCTGGTTGGCAAATTATTTTTTTTTTTTTTTAACCTCGCCTTTTTTTTTTTTTTTTTTTTGGTTTTTTTTTTGGGGGGGGTCTTCTTCTTCTTCTTCTTCCTCCTCCGAATATTCTTATTTAAATTAAAATGAGCTCTTATTTTGTCAACTCCCTCTTCTCCAAATACAAAACCGGGGACTCCCTGCGCCCCAATTACTATGACTGCGGCTTCGCTCAGGAGCTGGGGGGCAGACCCACCGTGGTGTACGGCCCCGGCACGGGGGGCACCTTCCAGCATCCCTCCCAGATCCAGGAGTTCTACCACGGCGCATCCTCGCTCTCCAGCTCCCCTTACCAGCAGAATCCCTGCGCCGTGGCGTGTCACGGGGACCCCGGCAACTTCTACGGCTACGACCCCTTGCAAAGGCAGAGCCTCTTCAGCCCCCAGGACTCGGACTTGGTGCAGTACACGGACTGCAAGCTCGCGGCCAGCGGCCTCGGGGAGGAGGCGGAGAGCTCGGAGCAGAGCCCTTCGCCCACCCAGCTCTTCCCTTGGATGCGACCGCAAGGTGAGGCGAGATGGAGAGGACGCCGAGGAGGCAGCTCCTGAGCCCAGAAAGTAGCCCCTCTTGCTTTCTCCCTGTCCCTCTTCCTCTCCTTCTACCCATCTTCCTTTCCTTCTATCCCTCTTCCTTTCCTTCTACCCCTTTTCCTTCCTTCTTGCCTCTCATCCTCTCTTTCTACCCCTCTCCCTTTCTTTCTACCCCTTTCCCTTTCTTTCTACCCCTCTCCCTTTCTTTCTACCCCTCTTCCTCTCCTTCTACCCCTCTTCCTCTCCTTCTACCCCTCTCCCTTTCTTTCTACTCCTCTTCCTCTCCTTCTACCCTCTCCATATACTTCTACCCCTCTCCCTTTCCTTCTACCCCTTTCCCTTTCCTTCTACCCCTTTCCTTTTCCTTCTTACCCCTCTCCCTTTCTTTCTACCCCTCTCCCTCTCATTCTATCCCTCTTCCTCTCTTTCTACCCCTCTCCCTTTCTTTCTACCCCTCTTCCTTTCTTCCTGCCCCTTTCCCTTTCCTTCTATCCCTCTCCCTTTCTTTCTACCCCTCTCCCTCTCTTTCTCCCCCTCTTCTTTTCCTTCTACCCTTCTCTCTTTCTCTCTACCCCCTCTTCTTTTCCTTCTCCCTTCTTCCTTTCTCTCTGCCCTTTTCCTCTCTCTCTGCCCCTTCTCCTTTCTCTCTGCCCCTCTGGCTTTCTCCCGCTCCCTTTTTCTTCCCCCAGCGACTGGATTTTACTGCTTTATAGGGGTAAACTTTTGCACTTGTAATTGCTTTATCGTTTAATTACCCTGAAGGAGACCTTTTCTTCTTGGGGGCTGAGCGAGCTCTGGGCTTTTCTCTGGAAGGAAGCGTCCTTAAAGTTTATGGCACTTTTACAGCCTTAAAAAAAAAAAAAAAAAAAAGAAGCCCCTTCATTTTTTTTTTGCTTTTGATTAGGGATTTCTCTGTGGTTTCTCGCTCTCCCTTGGTTGCACCTAGTTATTTTTTTTTTAAATTTTTATTTTCTCTCTGCGCGATCCCAAAGAGTCGGAGTTGCTGCTGTTGTTGTGGTTCGGGTGATAATAAGTGTGCAAGCGCCGGGCTGGTTGGTACAAGCCCC
>JAUMJK010001899.1:52500-55000 GCA_033558105.1 Coccyzus lansbergi | reverse complement strand
CTAACCCTAACCCTAACCCTAACCCTAACCCTAACCCTAACCCTAACCCTAACCCTAACCCTAACCCTAACCCTAACCCTAACCCTAACCTAACCCTAACCCTAACCCTAACCCTAACCCTACCTAACCCTAACCTAACCCTAACCCTAACCTAACCCTAACCCTAACCCTAACCCTAACCCTAACCCTAACCCTAACCCTAACCCTAACCCTAACCCTAACCCTAACCCTAACCCTAACCCTAACCCTAACCCTAACCCTAACCCTAACCCTAACCCTAACCCTAACCCTAACCTAACCCTAACCCTAACCCTAACCCTAACCCTAACCCTAACCCTAACCCTAACCCTAACCCTAACCCTAACCCTAACCCTAACCCTAACCCTAACCCTAACCCTAACCCTAACCCTAACCCTAACCCTAACCCTAACCCTAACCCTAACCCTAACCCTAACCTAACCCTAACCCTAACCCTAACCCTAACCCTAACCCTAACCCTAACCCTAACCCTAACCCTAACCTAACCCTAACCCTAACCCTAACCCTAACCCTAACCCTAACCCTAACCCTAACCCTAACCCTAACCCTAACCCTAACCCTAACCCTAACCCTAACCCTAACCCTAACCCTAACCTAACCCTAACCCTAACCCTAACCCTAACCCTAACCCTAACCCTAACCTAACCCTAACCCTAACCCTAACCCTAACCCTAACCCTAACCCTAACCCTAACCCTAACCCTAACCCTAACCCTAACCCTAACCCTAACCCTAACCCTAACCCTAACCCTAACCCTAACCCTAACCCTAACCCTAACCCTAACCCTAACCCTAACCCTAACCCTAACCCTAACCCTAACCCTAACCCTAACCCTAACCCTAACCTAACCCTAACCCTAACCTAACCCTAACCCTAACCCTAACCCTAACCCTAACCCTAACCCTAACCCTAACCCTAACCCTAACCCTAACCCTAACCCTAACCCTAACCTACCCTAACCCTAACCCTAACCCTAACCCTAACCCTAACCCTAACCCTAACCCTAACCCTAACCCTAACCCTAACCCTAACCCTAACCCTAACCCTAACCCTAACCCTAACCCTAACCCTAACCCTAACCCTAACCCTAACCCTAACCCTAACCCTAACCCTAACCCTAACCCTAACCCTAACCCTAACCCTAACCCTAACCCTAACCCTAACCCTAACCCTAACCCTAACCCTAACCCTAACCCTAACCCTAACCCTAACCCTAACCCTAACCCTAACCCTAACCCTAACCCTAACCCTAACCCTAACCCTAACCCTAACCCTAACCCTAACCCTAACCTAACCCTAACCCTAACCCTAACCCTAACCCTAACCCTAACCCTAACCCTAACCCTAACCCTAACCCTAACCCTAACCCTAACCCTAACCCTAACCCTAACCCTAACCCTAACCTAACCCTAACCCTAAACCCTAACCCTAACCCTAACCCTAACCCTAACCCTAACCCTAACCCTAACCCTAACCCTAACCCTAACCCTAACCCTAACCCTAACCCTAACCCTAACCCTAACCCTAACCCTAACCCTAACCCTAACCCTAACCCTAACCCTAACCCTAACCCTAACCCTAACCCTAACCCTAACCCTAACCCTAACCCTAACCCTAACCCTAACCCTAACCCTAACCCTAACCCTAACCCTAACCCTAACCTAACCCTAACCCTAACCTAACCCTAACCCTAACCCTAACCCTAACCCTAACCCTAACCCTAACCCTAACCCTAACCCTAACCCTAACCCTAACCTAACCCTAACCCTAACCCTAACCCTAACCCTAACCCTAACCCTAACCCTAACCCTAACCCTAACCCTAACCTAACCCTAACCCTAACCCTAACCCTAACCCTAACCCTAACCCTAACCCTAACCTAACCCTAACCCTAACCCTAACCCTAACCCTAACCCTAACCCTAACCCTAACCCTAACCCTAACCCTAACCTAACCCTAACCCTAACCCTAACCCTAACCCTAACCCTAACCCTAACCCTAACCCTAACCCTAACCCTAACCCTAACCCTAACCCTAACCCTAACCCTAACCCTAACCCTAACCCTAACCCTAACCCTAACCCTAACCCTAACCCTAACCCTAACCCTAACCCTAACCCTAACCCTAACCCTAACCCTAACCCTAACCCTAACCCTAACCCTAACCCTAACCCTAACCCTAACCCTAACCCTAACCCTAACCCTAACCCTAACCCTAACCCTAACCCTAACCCTAACCCTAACCCTAACCCTAACCCTAACCCTAACCCTAACCCTAACCCTAACCCTAACCCTAACCCTAACCCTAACCCTAACCCTAACCCTAACCCTAACCTACCCTAACCCTAACCCTAACCCTAACCCTAACCCTAACCCTAACCCTAACCCTAACCCTAACCCTAACCCTAACCCTAACCCTAACCCTAACCCTAACCCTAACCTAACCTAACCCTAACCCTAAC
>JAUMJK010001899.1:0-47500 GCA_033558105.1 Coccyzus lansbergi | reverse complement strand
AAAAGTTTTTTAGGTGAGTTCATTTGCATAATTGTGTCTGTGTGTTGTTGTGTTGGTGCTTAATTAGGTTTTTGGTGTGTGTTGTGGCTGAGTGTTTTGTTCAGGTGTGGGGTGGAAAAAAAATTTTTTTTTGGATGGTTTGCCTAATTAGTTTTAGAGTTAGTTGGGTGGGTTGTTTTTCCTTTTTGGGGTGAGTGTCAGGGGTGGGTGTTTTGGTAACGTTGGAATTTTGGTCAGGTGTGGTATGGAAAAAGAGTTTTTCATTTTCAGGTGAGTAATTATTTTGGTAGTTTGTTTAATTGGTTGTTAGTGACTTCCTGGGTGTGTGTTGGGGGTGGGTGTGGATTAAAAAAAATTTTTAAGTTATTTGCATATTTTGTTTAGTGATTTGTGGATTGAGTTCTTAATTATTTTTTGGGTGAGTGTTGGGGGTTGGTGTTTTGAACAGGTGTGAGTGGAGAAAAAAATTTTTGGCACTTAATTTGCATATTTTGTCGAGTTTGGTTCTTAATTACTTTGGTCTTGTGTTGGGGCGTGGCAGAGCAGAGGGGCGTGGCGGTGGGCGTGGCTACGTGGTGGGGCGTGGCGGTGGGTGGGGCGACGGGGCAGGGTGACATGGCGTGGCCAGGGTGATGGGGCGGGGCGATGTGGTGGGGGCGTGGTGGTGGTGTGGTGGGGGAGGGGTGGTGATGTAGTGCGGGCGTGGTGGGGGTGGGGGGGTGAGGGGTGGTGTCATGGTGGGGCGTGTGGTTGGGAGGTGGTGTTAATGTTGGGGGTGTGGTTTTGTGGGTGGGTGTTTGTGTTTGGGGGTTGGTTGATGGATTGTTTGTGGTGGGGAAAACATTTTTTTTGTAATTTGCATAATTAATAAAGTAATTAGGGTGGGTGTGGAGTTGTGGGGAGGGGTGTTGGGTGGTTTGGGTACGTGTGGAGTGGTATGGAGGGGTGTAATTGGTTCAGTGTGTGTAGTTGAGGGGTGTAGTGTTATGTGTGGGTATGTTGGTGTGGTGGGTACAGGTGGTTTGGGGGTGTAATTATCCCCCTATATAGTAGTATATAAAAAAAGAATAAAAATAATAAGTGTGGTGCAGCCTGGTGCAGCCCTAGAAAATTGGGTTGGTCTCTGGGAGTAATTTTAAATTTTTAATTTTTTTTTAAATTTAATTTTTTACTCCCAGAGACCAAGCCTGGGTCTAGGGCTGCTCTGATTCAAAAACTTGAATCGGAATTCTAAAAAACTTGAGTCAAGTTTACAGAATTCTGATTCAAGTTTTTGAATCAGAAAACTAAAGTGAAAAGTAGGAAAGAAAGACAAGACAAAAATAAACTGACACAACCCTGAAAAACCTTTATTGCAGTGTCTAAGAGGAGAGTTTTTATTTCCTTTATTGGTGAAAAAGACTGACAGCATTCTTTCATTACAAGACATGGAAAAAAGATTACAAAATACAAAGTTTAGGACACAAGCCAACAAAGTCAAATACAGAGTACAAAATGCTAAGTACAAAATGCTAAGTACAGAGTACAGAGTTTAAGACACAAGCCAACAAAGTCAAACAGAGTACAAACTACAAAGTTTAAGACGCAAGCCAACAAAGTCAAATACAGAATACAAAATGCTAAGTACAGAGTACAGAGTTTAAGATGCAAACCAACCAAGTCAAACACAGAGTACTAAATATAAAGTTTAAGGCGCAAGCCAACCAAGTCAAATACAGAGTACAAACTACAAAGTTTAAGGCGCAAGCCAACAAAGTCAAACACAGAGTACAAACTACAAAGTACAGAGTACAGAGTTTAAGACGCAAGCCAACAAAGTCAAACAGAGTACAAACTACAAAGTTTAAGACGCAAGCCAACAAAGTCAAACACAGAATACAAAATGCTAAGTACAGAGTACAGAGTTTAAGACGCAAGCCAACAAAGTCAAACAGAGTACAAACTACAAAGTTTAAGACGCAAGCCAACAAAGTCAAACACAGAATACAAAATGCTAAGTACAGAGTACAGAGTTTAAGACGCAAGCCAACAAAGTCAAACACAGAATACTAAATACAAAGTTTAAGGCGCAAGCCAACAAAGACAAATACAGAGTACAAACTTCAACGTTTAAGGCGCAAGCCAACAAAGTCAAACACAGAGTACAAACTACAAAGTTTAAGACGCAAGCCAACAAAGTCAAACACAGAGTACAAAATACTAAGTACAGAGTACAGAGTTTAAGACGCAAGCCAAAGTCAAATACAGAGTACAAAATACTAAGTACAGAGTACAAAGTTTAAGACGCAAGCCAACAAAGTCAAATACAGAGTACAAACTACAAAGTACAGAGTACAGAGTTTAAGACGCAAGCCAACAAAGTCAAACACAGAATACAAACTACAGAGTTTAAGACACAAGCCAACAAAGTCAAACACAGAATACAAACCACAGAGTTTAAGACGCAAGCCAACAAAGTCAAACACAGAATACAAACTACAAAGTTTAAGACACAAGCCAACAAAGTCAAACACAGAATACAAACTACAAAGTACAGAGTACAAAGTTTAAGACGCAAGCCAACAAAGTCAAACACAGAATACAAACTACAAAGTTTAAGACGCAAGCCAAAGTCAAACACAGAATACAAACTACAAAGTTTAAGACGCAAGCCAAAGTCAAATACTAAGTACTAAACAGAAAGTTTAAGACACGAGCCAACAAAGTCAAATACAGAGTACAAAATACAAACTTTAAGGTGCAGGTCAACAAAGTCAAATACAGAGTACAAAATACTAAGTACAGAGTACAAAGTTTAAGGCGCAACACAAAGTCAAGTACTAAGTACAGACTACAAAGTCAAATACAGAGTACCAATTACAAAGTGCAGAGTATAAAGTTAGGGCACAATGCAGGAAATCAAATAGAGAGTACCGAGTACAAAGTCAAATACAGAGTACCAAGTACAAAGTCCAGAGTACAAAATTAGGGCACAATACAACAAGTCAAATATACAATACAAGATAAAGTCACGCAGAGTACAAAGTACTAATTTAGGACACAACAGAATACAGAGTCAAACACACAGTATAAAAGACAAACACAGAATACAAGATAGAAACTTAGGGCATAATACAGAGCACTCAGTACTAACTCAAATACAGAGTACACCGTACAAACTCAAATAGAGAGTACAAAACACAAAGTTAGGGCACGGAACAGCAAAGTCAAACACAGGGCAATACAAAGTCAAACAGTGCACAAAAAAGTTGGGCATAGTACAACGTCAAACACTGCAATACAACACCGGCTAACAGTGCAATATACAAACTTAGTGCACAGCACAACAGCGTAAAGTCAGAGTACCAAACAGCAAAGTCAAACAATACAATACAGCAAAGTTCAGGCACAACACATCAGTACAAAGTTAAAGAATAACACAGCATTACAAACACAGACTTAATGCAAGACAAGAGTAGAAACTTCAACACAAAGCAACACCGCAGTACAGAGTTTAAGGCACAACACCACAACGACTCCTCTCGCCGTCCCGAGGCACGGCTCCGCAGCAACGCCTCTTGCCATCCCAAGGCACAGCTCCACAGCAACTCCACTCACCATTCCAAATACTCCTTTATGTTCAGCTTTAAACTAAACAGCCTGCAAAGCAAAAAATTACAAACAGAACATTAGACACTATCTCAAAACGCAACCCCACCACCCCCAAAACCACACACACAAACCCTCACCCTGAAAACCCTCCTCATTCACCAACCAGCCGTTCCATTTCCTGCCGGCCACGACGGGCCGTCCCTCCTACACCCCGTGGCTCCCCGGGAACGGTGTTCCCGGGCGCCTCAAAAATTAAGCCTGCCTCGACAAAACCCGGTCCCGAGTCGGTCTGCACCCAAACCTTGGCGATGAACATCGCCTCGCAGACCGGCCGGGACCAGGGAAAAAAAACCCAGCTGGGGGGAAAAAAAAAAACCCCAGCTGGGAGTTTTTTATTCTATGGTGTATATATATTTTTATAAAGCAAGCTAAGTACCTGCAAGGCAAAACAAAATATCACACACACACAACCTCAAAAAGCAACCCCACCACCCCCAAACCACACACACAAACCCTCACCCTGAAAACCCTCCTCATTCACCAACCAGCCGTTCCATTTCCTGCCGGCCACGACGGGCCGTCCCTCCTACACCCCGTGGCTCCCCGGGAACGGTGTTCCCGGGCGCCTCAAAAATTAAGCCTGCCTCGACAAAACCCGGTCCCGAGTCGGTCTGCACCCAAACCTTGGCGATGAACATCGCCTCGCAGACCGGCCGGGACCAGGGAAAAAAAACCCAGCTGGGGGGAAAAAAAAAACCCCAGCTGGGAGTTTTTTATTCTATGGTGTATATATATTTTTATAAAGCAAGCTAAGTACCTGCAAGGCAAAACAAAATATCACACACACACAACCTCAAAAAGCAACCCCACCACCCCCAAACCACACACACAAACCCTCACCCTGAAAACCCTCCTCATTCACCAACCAGCCGTTCCATTTCCTGCCGGCCACGACGGGCCGTCCCTCCTACACCCCGTGGCTCCCCGGGAACGGTGTTCCCGGGCGCCTCAAAAATTAAGCCTGCCTCGACAAAACCCGGTCCCGAGTCGGTCTGCACCCAAACCTTGGCGATGAACATCGCCTCGCAGACTGGCCGGGACCGGGGAAAAAAAACCCAGCTGGGGGGGAAAAAAAAAACCCCCCCAGCTGGGAGTTTTTTATTCTATTGTATGTATTTTTTAAAAGCAAGCTAAGGACCTGCAAAGCAAAACAAAACATCACACACACAGCTTCAAAAAGCAGCCCCACCACCCCCCAAACCACACACACAAACCCTCACCCTGAAACCCCTCCTCATTCACCAACCATCCATTCCATTTCCTACTGGCCGCTACAGGCCGTCCCTCCTAGACCGCGTGGCTCCCCAGGAACGGTGTCCCTGGGTGCCTCAAAAACTAAGCCTGCCTCAACAAAACCCGGTCCCAAGTCGGTCTGCACCCAAACCTTGGCAATGAACAAAGCCTCAAAGAGTGATCGGGACCAGGGGGAAAAAAACCCAGTTGGGAGTTTTTTATTCTATTATTTTCTAAAATAAATCTAAGTGCCTGCAAAGCTAAAACCCTTCCTTCCTAGGACAAACCGCCTCCCTTCTTCCCAACGTAACCCCAGCCCCAATCCCACAACTTAACTTTCAGAGGTCCGAGAGCCTGAAGCCACGCTAGGCAGAAGTGTCCCAAATCGCATCCGCTGTCAAAGATGATCCAGCAGCGATCGGGTTCCTCTTCATCTGCAAGAAGGCAGAAGAAAAAACACAGTGTCAACAGTCAGCTCCGCGCTACGCAGGCCCACGCTCCATCTCCCTGTCACTTGACTGACCTCGCATGCTCTTCCCATTCCAAAGGCGGCCCAACCTGACGCCTACAAGACAAAACAGAAATACCGAGCTGACTTGCTCTGTAAAACCTGTCTCTTGGGCATCTGTTTATGCAACAGCCTCCTCACCTCTCAGCATTCCTGTGTGTGAAGCTTCACCCCTCTAGGCTGAGTGTGGCACCTGCAAAGCAGAACACAAACACACACATAGTAAGATACTATCCTTATGGTTAGGGAACAACACAACAGAGCTAAGGCAAACAAACAGGGCACAATACAGCAAAGGCACAGCACTATACAGCACAATACATCAAAGCCAGGGCACAACACAGCAAAGTCAAACAGTGCAATACAGCAAAAACTCTGGGCACAACACAGCAAAAAGACAAACGGCACAAAACAGTAAAGGCAAAGTCAAACACAATGCAATACAGTAAAGTTATGGCGAGAGGCGCCGAAGTCCCACGGGGCGAGAGGCGCCGAAGTCCCACGGGGCGAGAGGCGCCGAAGTCCCACGGGGCGAGAGGCGCCGAAGTCCCACGGGGCGAGAGGCGCCGAAGTCCCACGGGGCGAGAGGCGCCGAAGTCCCACGGGGCGAGAGGCGCCGAAGTCCCACGGGGCGAGAGGCGCCGAAGTCCCACGGGGCGAGAGGCGCCGAAGTCCCACGGGGCGAGAGGCGCCGAAGTCCCACGGGGCGAGAGGCGCCGAAGTCCCACGGGGCGAGAGGCGCCGAAGTCCCACGGGGCGAGAGGCGCCGAAGTCCCACGGGGCGAGAGGCGCCGAAGTCCCACGGGGCGAGAGGCGCCGAAGTCCCACGGGGCGAGAGGCGCCGAAGTCCCACGGGGCGAGAGGCGCCGAAGTCCCACGGGGCGAGAGGCGCCGAAGTCCCACGGGGCGAGAGGCGCCGAAGTCCCACGGGGCGAGAGGCGCCGAAGTCCCACGGGGCGAGAGGCGCCGAAGTCCCACGGGGCGAGACAAACCTTGCTCTGACAAACCACCCCCCTGCCTCCCAACATAACCCCGGCCCCGATCCCACAACTTAACTTTCAGAGGTCCGAGAGCCTGAAGCCACACTCGGCAGAGGCAGCCCAAATCATATCCGCTGTCAAAGATAATCCCGCAGCAATCAGGCTCCTCTTCATCTGCAAGAAGGCAGAACAAAAAAACACAATGTCGGTCAGCTCCACGCTACGCAGGACCCCGCTTGTGGCAAATCCACAGGCCCGTGCTCCGTCTCCCTGTAACCCGACTGACCTCAAATACTCTTCCCATTCCAAAGGTGGCCCACGTGGCACCTAGGAAATAAAAGGGAAACGCTCAGCTGAGGTGCTCCGTAAAACCGGTCTCCTAGAGATCCATTTAGACGACAACCTCCTCGCCTCTCAGACCATTTCTCTATGTGAGGCTGTGCCCCTCTAGGCTGCCTGTGGCGCCTGCAGAAAAGAAAGCAAAAACACACATGCTCGGATACTACCCTGAAACAAAGACAGCCCACAGACTTTATACCCCAGGTCCCGCTCCCTTACCTTGACCGCCACCCGCCTCAGGCGCCGACATCTTGTCCTCTCGCTTAGAGGCTTATGCGCCACCTGTAACACACAGACAGTGAGAATGCTTGCAACTCCGTGAACTAAGTCACAAGAGCAAAAACCGCTTCTTCATGTAACTCACCGTTGCTTTCCTTTGCCGACACGGCTCCCGTACCGGTATTCCATTTTGCTCATTGATCTGTAACTTGAAAGACAAAACATAAAACCAAAACAATTACTAGCTGTGTAGGTACAAGTCCTATCTAACTGCTGACTCTGCAGCTGACCCGCTCGGCTGTGACCATCTACCCCAGATTCAATTGTCACCCCTCGCTGCCAGACCCGATGCCTTTGCGCCTGTAAAACTCAACATTGAATAACTTGACCTCAGACTCACCAATAACTAAACAAGTGCACCGGCTGTTGCGGTTCAGGAATACCGACTCTTGTTCGCACCACAGCCAGGCAGAAAAAAAAAATCAAATCTTAACAACCATATGCACCACATATATTGCCCTGAGAATTTAAACTGCTCTACCGACGCTCCTGTGGCGTATCCGAGATGGCTTCGGTCATTCCCTCTGTGGCTGCGTAACCCACCAAAAATGATTCTCTTCACCCCACATATCTACAGCTACTCACTCTGTAATGGCCGTTATCACTGTGCCCGTCACAGTCCAACTATACAGGTATATCTAAAGGCAGAAATTCACTACTATCCTTCTGACAACTACCGCTTCTTTCGCTCAGGCAGGGCAGCTCCAGCCAGATAAAAGTGTGCAGGGTCTGACTCTGCACAGAAAACCGATTACGGGATGAGGAAACAAAAAGGAAACTCGGCAAGAATGGCTCTCAAAAGAGAGCTGGCATCGAGCGAGAAGACATAGTGAGCTGTGATAAAGATTATGTCAGCCCTGGACAAATGGAAGGCTGTGGCCCCTTAAACATAGCCACGACTAGAAGGATGTGAGGCTGAGCCCCGCTTACAGACCTCAAAACAGACTGCGTGCGGAAGAAGTCCCGGAACGGGGATTTAAGAAAAGGGAACAATAAGGGCTGACGATGCTGATGTCTCCTGCGATGCCTGTGCGATAAGTGACTGACCTCAAATTGCCAAAAGGCAAGACCTATCCACGCTATAAAATCACAAGGTGAGAAAAGCAGTGTCCAATCGGCACCTTAATAAGAACAGACATCCGAGAGTCTAGAGATGAGATGACACGTGGCTCAAACGCAAATATGACATCAAGACCTGCAGAATATTTAAGACAGAGTCTGCATAGTCTAAACAACAAGACCGATAAAGGCTGGAACTGCCCTGCCTGGCAGACGCTAGCTTGGGGCTGAAAGTTAAACCCCTCTCCAAATCTGTAACGAGGCAAACTCTCCCTGTGCAACCTTCTACCCTACTCTAAATCTCCTCCTTGCTGTTCTCGACATCCTGCCCTCTTCCCGGCAAAAAGCATGGCCCCCTTAACTTCCTGAGGACCCAAAGCAATCCCAAGCAAAAAACCTCTAACTGCATCAAGTAACTGGAAAAATCCTGCACTGTCACATTGTCCTGGACTATAATACACACACAAAAAAAAAGAGACAGCAAACAGAGTGCCAAGTCAGCATCACGCTGCTCGCTGCCAACATCTTGTACTAAACCCGCTGCAAAACTGCCAGGGCACCTGCCAAACCAAAGGTTCCATACATAACCGAGATACCAAATGCTACTACTTTACTCTTCGAGACATACTTAATTTCCTCCTCGCCGCCAGCCCAGTAACGATTAGCCCGACTACCTCACCGGCAAACCAAAATGCCACATGGTCTGCTTACCTCTTCTCTCCGCCGCTCCCGTCACAGGAACATAGAAGTGCCGATAGCCGGGACAAAAGACAGATGAGCTGTGCAGATCAAAATTCTAGGAATTTACTAGACTTGAGTTACAGGAGTAAACAAAAAGAACTTGAAAAATTACAACCTTTACCAGGTCTCAAAAAGAATCGACATGAAAGACCTAAAAAACCAGGACACTTACCAGACAGTAATGGAGACTGGAAGGACAGAGGCAGCCGATGAAAAGCTCACAACGGTGGGAATTGACTGCTTTAAGACCTAAATTAGAAAGTCTATGAACATAAAAATCCCAACGATGGATAACAGGAACGAGGTACCGACCACTGTGAGCGATAATAGAGCAAATCTCCCCAGTAAGTTGGGAAAAATCCCAAACGCTTCTAAACGAGGGAGGCTCGTGGGCCCACAGACCAGACGAGGAAGGATCGCTCAGCTGTTAACTGTTACAAGGCAAAACAATGACCATCCTCTTCCCTGACAAACACAGTGGAAGACAAGGACAGAATCCATACCTCGTGTCTCAATCTGTGTCTCAATCACATCGTTACCTCCTACTGGCTGCAGAGAGACTGCTCCCGTAAGGAGCCACCTACAAACTGCAGAGATTCTAGGATAAAAGCATCGACCCCACAGAATGAGGAACACCCACAACTTACCCCATAACCAGAAATGCTAAACAAAGGCAAAGCACTGTAAAAGAAAAAAAAAAAATAAGCTTACCTTTCCAGCACAACTTCATCGGCAACAAGAAGGTGAAGCAGCAACAGAGCTCTGACCTCGAGGGAAGCCAGAGGCTGAATGAACTCTGTGGGCAAGGCCTGGGGCTTATATACACCCTGGGCCTTCATGCACATCACCTGTGAAGGGGGTGGGGTGAACTACCTCAAAGGTGTAAATAGGAAATGGGGAGCACATGTGTTTTACTGACTGTACCTTACATTTTTGGTAAGAACCATGCTGTTACTGTGCCCAAAAGAATTCTTAGGAGAAGTCCCAGAGATTACATTTTTCAAGGCAACCGATACTTCTCGAGATCAAATTCCTCTGATATGCAAATTGGCAATTGCCACACAAGAGACCAAATAATCCATACCTCGTGTCTCAATCTGTGTCTCAATCGCATCATTACCTCCTACTGGCTGCAGAGAGACTGCAACAACAGAAACATGAATGACACTTGCATCTGACCACCAAACCGATCCGAGAAAGTCTGATGAAACTATCTCCCTTTCCCAGTTCTAAACCGTTAAAACCCTTCTCCACCCCTGAAAAATCAGACAAAGAACCCTGTTTCTTCCTAACAGAACCTGCACTATATTTCAATCCCTTGACCCTTATGAGCTGATATTCCTCGAGAGCTGTACTTCTCAGCCTTTCCCAGGGTTCCCCTGATCCCTCGCATCATCTACCGACCCACAGAATCGACTTGTTCCTCTAGGCAAGTGTACTGAAATCTAAATTGTTAAGTCCCGTAAGGAGCCAGCTACAAACTGCAGAGATTCTAGGATAAAAGCATCAACCCCACAAAATGAGGAACACCCACAACTTACCCCATAACAAGAAATGCTAAACAAAGGCAAAACATGGTAAAAAAAAAAAAAATAAGCTTACCTTTCTAGCACACCCTCATCGGCCACAAGAAGGTGAAGCAGCAACAGAGCTCTGACCTCGAGGGAAGCCAGAGGCTGAATGAACCCTGGGGTCTGGGGTTTATATACACCCTGGGCCTTCATGCACATCACCTGTGAAGGGAGTGGGGTGAACTATCTCAAAGGTATAAATAGGAAATGGGGAGCACATGTGTTTTACTGACTGTACCTTACATTTTTGGTAAGAACCATGCTGTTACTGTGCCCAAAAGCATTCTTAGGAGAAGTCCCAGAGATTACATTTTTTAGGGCACCTGATACTTCTCGAGATCAAATTCCTCTGATATGCAAATTGGCAATTGCCACACAAGAGATCAAATAATCCATACCTCGTGTCTCAATCTGTGTCTCAATCGCATCGTTACCTCCTACTGGCTGCAGAGAGACTGCAACAACAGAAACCTGAATGGTGCTTGCATCTGACCACCTGACTGATCCGAGAAAGTCTGATGGAACTATCTCCCTTTCCCTGTTCTAAGCTGTTAAAACCCTTCTCCACCCCTGAAAAATCAGACAAAGAACCCTGTTTCTTCCTAACAGAGCCTGCACTATATTTTTTAATCCCTTGACCCTTATGAGCTGATATTCCTCGAGAGCTGTACTTCTCAGCCTCTCCCAGGGTTCCCCTGGTCCCTTGTATCATCCACCGAGCCACAGAAATGACTTGCTCCTCTAGACAAATAGACTAAAATCTAAATTGTTATGTCCCGTAAGGGGCCAGCTACAAACTGCAGAGATTCTAGGATAAAAGCATCGACCCCACAGAATGAGGAACACCCACAACTTACCCCATAACCAGAAATGCTAAACAACGGCAAAGCACTGTAAAAGAAAACAAAAAAAAAATGATAAACTTACCTTTCCGGCACATCCTCATCAGCTGCAAGAAGGTGAAGCAACAGCAGAGCTTTGACTTCAAGGGAAGCCAGAGGCTGAATGAACTCTGTGGGCAAGGCCTGGGGCTTATATACACCCTGGGCCTTCATGCACATCACCTGTGAAGGGGGTGGGGTGAACTATCTCAAAGGTATAAATAGGAAATGGGGAGCACATGTGTTTTACTGACTATGCCTTACATTTTTGGTAAGAACTATGCCGTTACTATGCCCGAAAGCATTCTTAGGAGAAATAACAGTATGTGAGCTTTCAATGCGATGCCGCTTCTGGTGACGGTGAGGGGACTAGATAGCAAAGATCTTAGAGCTGGACTTCTCGGTTCCTTTCATTTACTGTACTGCGATACAATTTTTATTCTCTGGCATCCCTGTACCCGTACTCTTTTATTTTTCTGTGTTGTTTTCTCTTTCTCCCCACCCTGCCCTGCTTCCCCCCAGTCTTTAGTATCTGTCTTGTGTCCGTAGTTCTTTTTTTCCTTTTTCATCTTTTTCCCGATCTGCGGTTTTTTTCATTTTCCCCACAATGTTACTAGCCCAATCCCTGAGGTTTATTTGTACTTTCTATGCACCTGAAAATGCCTTGCTTTTCTTTCTCTCTTTCCATCTCTCTTTTTCTTTCCCTATCTCTGTGTATTGCTCATTGTGGCTGTTACGGCTTTTAAATTCACTCTCTATCTCGACGCTCCCCTTTGTTCCTCTCGCTGTTTCTGAATCTTAGTGCTAGTCCTTTGCCCTTTTCTGTAATCCTCTGTCGGTCTCTAGGGCTCCTTGTGCCTTTCAAACTAGTCAGCTCATCTTTACGTATACACGTGGCTTTATAATGTTGCTAGGCCAAAATGCTCCTCTAAGCTTCTGCTCGTACGAGTGCTGCTGAAAAGATCCACGTGTGGATATCTCTAAAATGTCTGAAGTAGCAGAGCTTTAGGGCATTTTATTCCCCTCTCCCCCGACCCGACCCGGCACTCTGTAACTTAGAGGCACGGGACGCTACCTGACTCGCTTTTTGTACGTGCCTGGAATTCACGGGCCCTGACGCTGGAGTCTAACTAATGATATTGCAACAGCGATCGTATCGAATTAGTTCTGTGGGAGGAAGGGCCACGAGACAGCTGATAAAAGGACAGGCTGTCTCTGTCCTTGATGTAAATGTAGGAGTTTCAGAGCCTTTCCTCTTAAGTCTAGACTCTGTTATTACAGTTAGCTTCTCAGTGACGGCTTTATTGTTCATCTCGGCCTGGACATTTGAGCCCGATGACTACGCAAAAGATGGGGCTATATACAATGGTAAGGTTGGTAGGAAAAAGGTCAGACAAGGATCGCTGATGGAGTTGAAAATGCCCTTTACGGTTTGCCGCTTCATCGGTTGCTGAGAAGTAGCAGGGGCTCTGTGATTTTGCTACCGTGCGACACAGATCGATGTTGCGCTTAAATGGTGTTTAAGCACAGCTCAACTCTATCTAAAGGGTGTGTTACTGTGTAATTATTCTATGGGCAATTAAGTTAGGTAACTTAAACCGAGCTTCGCCAAGCTACTCATATAAAAAATTCCATTAAACAACCGATATGTTTTATTTAACTTGCCCGGTGACAGCAGAGAGCTCGGTTCTTTCGCTTCACGGTGCGTGCGGGGCACCCGGGCACCGGCACAACATTTCAATCGCCCGGTGGCAAAAGAGAGCCAGGTTAATCTATTCAGGCTGCGGTACCGTGTGTGTGTCACTCCGAGACGGTCGGCTTTAATAACTCACGGTGCAGAACCGCATTTTTGTCACACGGTAGAGGCGGAGAGCGGGCCCGGACGGCTCAGACTGCGATACCGCTTTCCGGCATCCCGACTAGGGTCAGAGGAGGGCATTTCGGTCAACCGGTGGGGAGAGAGCCAGCTTAATAGGTTCACGCTGCGGTACCGCGTTTTGGCCATCCGGTGGTAGCACGGAACCGCTTCTCGGTTGGCTGGTGGCGGCGGACGGGCAGATTAACGAGACGAAGCGGCCGTTTGCCCCAGACGTGATGGTTTTCCTCTTTCTCCCGTTTTCCCTTCTCTGCCCTTGAGGTTCCCACCCTCCTGGGTTGTGACCAATCCGAATAATGGGGAGAAGATCATCTCCTTCAAATCAGTGGTAAAAGCTTTCCCTCGTGCCCCTGTACGTGAACCGCAAGCTAAGTGAGAACTTGCGAGACTGCGAGCGGCAGTGCTGGACTGAGCTTTAAAAATGACTGGGGAGAATCCAATTGGTTTAACTATTTATTCTGCTACTTGTACATGGGTAACAATCATTGCATTACGAAATAATCAATTGTGTGATTTGTACGTGATTAATAGTAGTTAAACCAAACTATCTCACCGAGTAGAAATGCTCTACACTAAAGGGTTATCGATCGCGTTCCTGTGAAAGTTTGCCACGGGAAGCCAGCCTGGGAACCCTCTTACTGTTAAAATATGCAATTTCTGGCAATGTTTACATAAACGTGCAGCCAGCAGAATAACTCATGCAGACTGCACCGCTCAAAATGCTTCTATGGACAGACGACGCTGCAGTGAACGTACGGGCTCTGGGCTTCTTTTAGGGGTAAACGACCCTCGCGTTGGGGTCTCTGGGCCGAGGTTGGGGACGGCCGTACTTAGTCCAGGGTGTCATCTTTACTCGACTGTGGGGACTCTGGTCCCATCCGGTGGAGGCAGAGGCTTCTTTTTTGAGTCTGTGCCCGTTTGAGGGACTCGGTTTGTTTGGTCTCTGAAGCGTTTGGGGGTTGTCTGCGTGCTTTTCCAGGAAACGCGGGTTCACGAAAGGCAGGTCTCACCAAACTAACCCGATCGCCTTCTATGACCGAGTGACTAGGCTGTCGGATCAGGGAAAGGCTGCGGATGTAGTCTTCTTGGACTTCGGTAAAGCCTTTGATACGGTCTCTCACAGCGCTCTGCTTCAGAAGCTCTCAGCCTCTGAACTGGAAAAGCGAACGCTCTCCCGGGTGGAAAACTAGTTGGATTGCCAGGCCGAGAGAGCGGTGGTAAATGGACTCCGCTCCAGCTGGAGGCCGATGACGAGCGGTGTCCCCAGGACTCCAAGGTGAGTCCGGCCCTATTCGATGTCTTTATCGATAACCGGGATGAAGGCATCGAGTACATGCTTAGCGAGTTTGCAGATGAGGCTAAGCTGGGTAGGAGTGTGGATCTGCCGGAGGGTAGGGAGGCTCTGCAAAGGGGTCTGAACGGGCTGAATCCGTGGGCTGAGACCGATGGCGGGAGGTTTAACGAGGCCAAAAGGCAGGTCATGCGCTTGGGGGACAACACCCCTATACGGAGCTATAAACTGGAAGTCTGTCTAGAAAACTGCCTGGAGGAGACAGGGACCTGGGGGTGTCGGTTGACAGAGACTGAACGTGAGCCAGCAGTGTGCCCAGGTGTCCAAGAAGGCCGAGGGCGTCTTGGCATGGGACAGAAATGGTGTGACCGGCAGGTCAAGGGAGATTATTCTCCCTCCGTACTCAGCACTGCTGAAACCGCTCCTCAAATCCTGTGTTTGGTTCTGGGCCCCTTACCCCAAGAAAGATGCTAAGGCTCTGGAGCGAGCCCAGAGGAGAGTGATGAGGCTGCTGAAGGGGCTGGAGAACAGGCCCCGTGAGGAACGGCAGAGAGAGCTGGGGGTGTTTAGCCTGGACAAGAGGAAGCTAAGGGGAGACCTCATTGCTCTCTACAACTACGTGAAAGGAGGTGGTGGAGAAGAGGGAGCTGGGCTCTTCTACCAGGCGACGAGACGGGACGAGTGGGAATGGCCTCATGCACCACCAGGTGAAGTTCAGGCTCAACCTAAAGAAAAAATTTTTCACAAAAAGGGTCATTAGGCAATGAAAAGGTCTGCCCGGGGAGGTGGTTGACTCGCCTTCCCTGGAGGCGTTTAAGGTGCGGTCGGATGAGGTACCGAAAGGCATGGTTTAGAAATCAGTGGGAATGGTTGGACTCGATGATCTTGTGCGTCTCTTCCAACCTGGTGATTCTATGATTCATTTTGGAGTACCTGGGGTTTGGGTGTCCGTGCTTTGTTTCAGCATTTCTGTACCCATTTTTGTCATCTCTGGACTCACGTTGTGGGTGTCTCTCTCTTTCTCTCGCTCTCTCTGCTCCTGTCGTTGAGCCCTCCGTGCGTGAGCCGCTCGGGATCTCTACTAGTCATAGAATCTTACTGTTATTTTTCTCTTGACTAGCAATTCTACGCTTTAGGAAGAGCGGCTCCGACCGGACGCAGACATCCACAGACGGGCCCGGCTGAGTAAAAGACTCTGGCTGGAAATGGGGAAAAGGAGGGAAATATACGAGTTCTGGCACGAGGGGTGGGTAAGTAATGAGGAGCACAAAGATGAAGTGGGATAGCGTCGAGAAAAGAATGAGAAGGGCTAAAGATCGGTTAAAAGTCAGATTGGCTCATTGTCTGAACGACAACAAAGAAATCCTTCTAAATATATCAATAATGAAGGAACAAGGGAGGACATTCTTCATCCTTTGCTGAATGCGCAGGGGAAAATGGGGACAAAGGACGAGAATAAGGTGAACGGGTGGCCTCTGCCTCCATCTCTAATAGTAAAGTGAGATGTTCCCTGGATACCTTGCCAGAACGGAACGAGGCTCCCTTAGAGCGAGAGAAAGCGGCCGTCGGGTGCAGACGAGGGGGCTTTCCTTTGTGATCCCTTTTCCTTTCTCTGTCCCTCCATTTTCCCCCATCCTGGGCCGTGACCCGTTCAAATGAAGATGAGAAGAAAAACGTCCTTTAATTTAGTGTCAAAAGTTGTCGCTCGTGCCCCTGAATTGAAACCGTGTGGGAATTTAGGAATCGTGAAACTCTGAACGGAATAATTTATAAAGAATGAATAATTTTATAAATAATTGAAACAAAGTAACTTTTGCTCAATAGTTTTATTTAACCGTTAACACACGTATAGTTCATAGAGCACTGAGAGGACCCAGGAAGGGTCCAGGGAGTGCTTCTGCCGCTCGGTCAGTTCAGAGAACTTTATATACACAGACCTGTTTTCGTATCCGTGCGCTTCGCTCCTGGAACGTCATCGCGTGTCACTCAGAAGGAGGGGGATGAGTCGTTAAGGTCTGGCCGTAGCCGAGCGGTCGGTCTCGAGGACTCTGAGTGACAAGAAAATAAGAGTAGTTACCGTTGTCTTAGTTGTTATTCCTGTTGTTTAACATGCTGCGGTTGACGTTCCATCCCACCAGTTACAACTCATCGTTTCATAAACAAAGAGAATCCCATTAAACTATTTATTCTGTTATTTGTATGTGATCAGCGATCATTATGTAACTAAATAATCAATCGTGTTACAGTAGGTGATTAGATGTGATTTAAACCGTACGATGTCACCAAATACACGTGCTATACGCTCAACTACTCTCCATCGTGTTTGTGCGAAGGCTTCCCACGGAAAAGCATCCTAGACACCCTCTTACTGTTGAAACGCGCTATTTCTAGAAACATTTACAGGCAGGTGTAGCCAGAGGAATAATTCGTTCACGGTGTACCGCTCACAATGCTTCTACAGACAGACGGTGCTGTGGTGAATGCACGTGCTCTGGGCATGGGTTAGGGGTAACTGGGGCTCGCCTTGGGGTCTCTGGGCCAATTTGGGGGACGGCTGTACTTACTTTAGGGTGGCTTTGCTCATTGGGAGAGGGTCTCTTGTCCCATCCTATAAGGGTTTGGGAAGGACGATACGACCTGTACGGAGTGCAATGATAGTCTTTAGATGTTTCCTCAAAGCTGCCGCGAGTGAAGTTTCTGCAAACGCTCTGGGTCGGTGTCCCTGAGTTGCAAAATGACATCGGGAGGGGTAGTGGGAGGAAGGGGGGTTCGGGTCGGCTGAGACAGAGCTGCCCTTTCTGCTCACTCCTGTCAGTCTATTATAGTTTGTTCTGAATACCTGGGGTCCCGGTCAGCCCGATCTGATCGATAGCACCGGTGCTCTGAGAAACCATGCATTGCCGTGCGGTCCCCAACAGTCAATTGCAGGGTTGTAGAGCAGTATATTCCCATTTCAAGGAACTCATAAATGTTATTGTTTTGGTTTTGAGGACGGCTTTGGAATCTTTTGTTTCACAGTGAGGATGCATGTCCACACACCTCTGTTGTATTGGGGGATGGGGGGGGGTCTCACGGGCCAGTTTGAGCACATTCCGATAGGCAAAATGAGTGGCAGAGACATAACTGCCCATTCTCAGAGACTTATTTTTGCTGCACTGATGGGCCTTGAGATAACTGCTGATATGGAGCGGCCGCCAGACCTCCATCCGGTTCCATTTCACATGACTGACTCGGAAAAGCGAGAGCCCAATTTGGCACCTTCTGTAGGGGGAAGGGTTATGTCAGAGGCAAGAAACGAGACATGTGCCCGAGGGCTCTGAGCTGAACGTATTGCACTGCAGTATCTTCATCGAGAACCTGGATGATGGGAAATGTACCCTTAACGAGTTGATAGATGACATTAAAAATAGGAGGAAGTGTCCATCTGTTAAAGGGTAGGAAAGCTATACAGAGAGATCAGAAGGGGATGGAACGAGGGACTAAAGCCAACAGAATAAGCAAAAGCATCCAGAACCCTGTGTGTCTTGAGCAAAAATACAACACAAAGATCTTCATTAAATGAAAAACACGGCAGACTGAAGACATAAAATACAAACTAACACAGACTCGGGCTGGAACTCCCCTGCTTAGCACAGACTAGTATTGGGCTGAAAAGTAACCCCCGACCCGGTTTACCTGCCCAAAAAGTACTCTTGCACAGCCGTACTCCCTCAATGCAGGAGCAAAAAGAACCCGAACCAGCCCTTGCCACGAAAACCTTGAAACACACAGCCTAACTGGAAGGATGTTACCATCGCACACTTCCTATTCATCACCTGCATCAAACGGAAAAAAAGACAAAGTGCCAACAAGCAGCCACTCACTGCTACCATGTTCCGCTACACCCACAGGTGCCTGCTGTGAAATTGCCATAGTATCCGGCTCGACCGCTCCACGCTCACTGGGAATGTCAGATGATGTAGCTGTCAGCACCTCAGGCACCTAAGATAATGAGAGAAAGTTAACATTTCCAAACGAGGGTGGAAGTCACCTGACCCCCGCTATGAAGGTCACAATCAAAGCGCAGGCCAGTCCCAAGGGAGCCTGTGTGCTACCTGCAAAACCACACATCAGTGCTCAACTGCAGTGCCATATAATATTAAATCTTAGATATCCATTTGGACAACAACCTCCTCGCTTCTCAGACCAACTGCTAAAATGGAGCTTTGATGCACTGAGGGAGCATGCAGCACGTGCAATAGGAGAGAAGGGCCGAGACGCTACCACAATAGACACGTTTTGCCCAGCAGATCCCATCTCCTGTTCCACTACCTGGACAGCTCAAAAGCACAGCCTTCATCGGGACATTACAGAGCAGTGAGAGACAGACTACAAAAAGCAAACCAAAAAAGGTGATTGAAAATTAATGACATCGAAGATACCAGAACAACAACCGTGATTTATAAAGGTAGCCATTGTTCTCACTGACAGCGTCTGTTTGGATACTGCTAAGCCACAGGTGAAAAATCTCATCACCGTTGGTAACATCTACCCAGAAAAACCACGTTGGACCCACCCAACTATCACACCACACGGAAAATCCCACTAGCAGTCTTCGCTACAAAACCAAACCATCTTGATCTCAAAAACCATACAACAAAAAAGTCACCCTAATAATTCCTGACATGCTAAAAAATTACAAGCCACGCACTGGCTGTGAGCAAGATGAGTTCTACTGCAAATTACACCCCAGGAAAGCTATTCCGCAACCAAACCAAACATAAATTTACACGATGATGGGAGTACGTAGATGGATTTGAAGACATAACAACAACTTCTGCTGCTTCACACAACTCACCGGTGCTCTCGACATCCCAGCCAGCTCCTACACCAGGCTCCAAGCTACTCTGCAACCAAACCCAGACATTAAGCTGTGCTCCCTTGGCACTCAAACCCCGTTGCTACCGCTCCAATGGCTTCTCCCACGCTGTTTGGGTCATCCCCTCCGTGGCTCCAGAGACTAGCAGAAACTACCCTCCTCGCTCCCCATGCCTAGGGCTGCTCATTCTGCAAAGCAACAAACAGACCTAGACTGCACCATCTAGTCAAGTCAAAATGTTAAACCCAGTATGGGGCCAACATACATTTGCTGACTCTTATCGTCTCCTCGAGGCACCAGTCAGAGCAGCACCAACCAAAGACAACCAAAACACAGACACACAAGACACAAACCGTGAAGTGGGGACAAAGGAAAAGTCACAGCAAGAAGGAAGACTGCTGGGACCATGCAGGCTCACAGGGAAGGCAAAGGAGAGGGCTCCACCAGAGAACCTACGGCAGCCCTGAATAAGCAAAAAGCATGGATGGTTCCAAAGAGATGTGGACGCAATAGGCAAAATGAACATGCAAGATGCACCTTTTAAACACCTAAAGATGGAGACAATGCGTGGAACAACTCCGAGAAGGAGGATCAAGAGGACATCAAAATCTGCAGAAAATCTGAGGCACAGCACGGCGGCTACACAAACCAGACTACAGCAGATACAGGCTGGAACTGCCCTGCCCGTGCAGGGTTTGGGCTGACAACTCGGCCCCTCTGCCTTCACCCACCCCAGGAGGACTCTCCCTGCACAGTCCTGTCCCTGCTGTCCCCAAGCGGCCTCCTGCCTCCCAACTCTGCTCCCTCAGCTTAGCTTTCAGAGGGTCATGAATGAAGCTCTCCTGGGACAAAGCAGCTCAAATCACATCCGCTAATGGAAATGATCCTGCAGTCACTGGGTTCCTCTTCAGCATCTGCAAAACAAACAGAGAAACAGTGCCAACCGTCACCACCACACTGCTCACTGACAACATCTTGTACTCTGCCACCTAACCCACTGCAAACTGCATTCTGCTCACCTGCCCCTTGCTGCCTAAGACATGAGTACAGGCAGCTCTCACGGACGGGGGCACCTGCACTTCCAAGGGGCAAAATGGCTTTTGTGGCAATGAGAAAAGTACACTCCTGTGCTCCTCCTCACCATGACACCGTCTCCCCAGTTTTGGTCCTCCCCTCCAGGGAGAGACTAACAGAAACTACCTTCCACACCAGCTACATCTAGGGCTGCTCATTCTGCAAAGTAACAGACGGCCCTAGACTGCAACATCATGACATAAAAAACAAAGCCCAGAATCAGGCCAACATACATCTGCTGACTCTTATCGCCTCCTCCAAGCACCTGGCAGAGCAGCTCCAACCAGACAAAGACTCCCACAACACCAAAACACACAAGACCCACACTGTGATCTGGGGACAAAAGAAAAGTCACAGCAACGAGGATAACTCCTGGAAGCACGCAAGGCAAAGGACAGGGCTCCGAGGGAGAACCTACGGCAGCCCTGAATAAGCAAAGAACCGGGCAGGGTTCCAAAGAGATGTGGATGCAATGAGTGAGATGAATGGGCAAGACGGCTCTTTTAAAGACCTAAAGATGCTGAGGATGCACAGACCAAGTCCGAGTATAAGAATCAATAGGACATCAAGACATCATAGTTCTAAAGAGATGTGGACTGAAGGGGCGAGAAGATGAACGGGGCCAAGAAGATGATGAACGGGGCCAAGAAGATGATGAACGGGGCCAAGAAGATGATGAACGGGGCCGAGAAGATGATGAACGGGGCCGAGAAGATGATGAACGGGGCCGAGAAGCGCCTTTTAAAGATGTAAAGATGCTGAGGATGCACAGAACAAATTTGAGTATAAGGATCAAGAGGACATCAAGACCTGCAGAATATCCAAGACACAGCACAGTGGCTACAAAAACTACACAACACCACATAGAGGCTGGAGCTGCCCTGCCCGTGCAGGGTTTGGGCTGACAAATAGGACCCTCTGCTTCACCTGGAAAAAAAGGACTCTCCCTGGACAGACTTCTCTCCCCTAGGCTACCATCAAAATCTGTCCCCACTGTCCCCAAACCACCTCCCGCCTCCCAAATCTGCTCCCTCAACTTAGCTTTCAGACGGCCACAAATGAAGCTCTCCTGGCCAAATCAGCCCAAACTGCGTCCGCTAATGGAAATAATGCTGCAGTCGCTGGGTTCCTCTTACAGTATCTGTAAGAAAATAAAAGAACAAACAGTAAAACACAGTGCCAACCATCACCACCGCACTGCTCGCTGACAACATCTTGTATTATGCCACCTCGCCCACTGCAAAACTGCATTCTCCTCACCTGCCCCTTGCTGGCTCAGACATCAGGACGGGCAGCTCTCACGGCACGGGGCACTTCAACTTCCAAGAGGCAAAATGGCTTTTGTGCCGATGAGAAAGGTACACTCCAACGCTCCTCCTCACGAAGACTCTGTCTCCCCTCAGACGCTCGCCCTTTTCCAGAGGCTCCCCAAACAGCACCTGCCAGAACCAGAAATGCAAGGCTGAGTCGCTACATAGTACTGGGCTCTTAGACACCAATTCAGACAACCACCTCACCTTCTCACACCATTTAGCTGACACGAAACTTGGCCCCTCTGACTCCGCATGATGAACCTGCAAGAGAACACATGCTTGCACATTATCCAAAGAGAAAGGCAGCTCCAGGCAAATCCCACCTCCCGCTACGTTACCTTGACCGCTCACCCACCCAGCCACCATCATCTTGGGCTGCATGTCGAGGATGTGCTCCACCTGTAAACCACAAGCAGTAAAGGACTTCAGAGGCTGCAAGACACATGAGTGAAAACTGCTGATTCACGCAACTCACCGGTGCTCTCCGCAGCCCAGACAGCTCCTCCGACACTCTCCTGCTTTGCCCATTGCGTCGTGCCTTCAAAGCAAAAACAAAACCCATTATCTAGTTGTATAGTCACATCTTCTGGTCACATCTTCCCACCGACAACCACAGCAGACCCACCTCGCTCTGACACTCTACCTGCACGCAACTCCATCCGTGCCCGTCCGCTCACAGGTCAGCCTTCTATATCTGAAAAACACAACAGCAAAGCAGTCACCCTGATACTCAGCAATGACCAAAGTATTCCAAGCCTCTGCCCTGCTTTTATTCAGATGGACCCGACTGCTCATTACAGCCAACCAAAGCTAGTCCACAACCAAACCCAAATGTTAATTGCCACCTTCTCAGCATTCAACCCCCTTCGCTACTGCTCCAATGGATTCTCCCACGCTGTTTTGGTTACCTCCCTCCGTGGCTCCAGAGACTAGCAGAAAATACCCTCCTCACCCACCACACTGAGGGCTGCTCATTCTGCAATGTAACAGACTGCCCGAGACTGCAACTTCTAGTCACGTCAAAATGTTAAGCCCAGATTCGGGCCACACTACTTCTGCTGACTCCTATCGCCTCCTCCAAGCACCGGGCAGAGCAGCTCCAACCAGACACAAAGACGCCCCGAGCACCAAAACACACAAGACTAACACTGTGAAATGGGAACAAAAGAAAAGTCACTGCAACGAGGAGGACTCCTGGGACCATGTATGCCAATGGGCAAGGCAAAGGACAGGGCTCCGAGGGAGAACCTACGGCAGCCCTGAATAAGCAAAGAACCGTGCGTGGTTCCAAAGAGATGTGGACCCAACGGGCAAGATGAACAGACGAGATGCCCCTTCTGAAGACCTAAAGATGTAGACGATGCACGGACCAAGTCCGAGTATAAGGATCAAGAGGACATCAAGACCTGCAGAAAATCTCAGGCACGGCACGACGACTACACAAACTAGGCAACATCACCAGATACGGGCTGGAACTGCCCTGCCCGTGCAGGGTTTGGGCTGACAAATAGGACCCTCTGCCTTCGCCCGCCCCAAGAGAGCTCTCCCTGCACACACCTCTCCGCTAGGCTTCCTTCAAATCCCAGCCCCGCTGTCCCCAAGCCGCCTCCCGCCTCCCAACTCTGCTCCCTCAACTTAGCTTTCAGACGGCCACAAATGAAGCTCTCCTGGCCAAATCAGCCCAAAACACGTCTGCTAATGGAAATAATGCTGCAGTCGCTGGGTTCCTCTTCAGCACCTGTCAGAAAATGAAAGAACAAACAGTACAACACGTTGCCAACAGTCAGCACCACACTGCTCGCTGAGAACAGTTGGGACTACACCACCTAACATACTGCAAAACTGCATTCTGCTCACCTGCCCCTTGCTGGCTCAGACATCAGGACGGGCAGCTCTCACGGCAGGGGGCACTTGAACTTCCAAGAGGCAAAATAGCTTTTGTGCCGATGAGAAAGGTACACTCCCACGCTTCTCGACACAAAGACTCTGACTCCCCTCAGACGCTCGCCCTTTTCCAGAGGCTCCCCAAACAGCACCTGCCAGAACCAGAAACGCAAGGCTGAGTTGCTGCATAGTACTGGGCTCTTAGACACCAATTCAGACAACCACCTCACCTTCTCACGCCATTTAGCTGACACGAAAATTGGTCCCTCTGAATCGGCATGATGAACCTGCAAGAAAACACATGCTTGCACATAACCCAAAGAGAAAGGCAGCTCCAGGCAAATCCCACCTCCCGCTACGTTACCTTGACCACTCACCCACCCAGCCACCATCATCTGGGACTGCCACGTCAACGATGCGCTCCACCTGTAAACCACAAGCAGTAAAGGACTTCAGAGGCTGCAAGACACATGAGTGAAAACTGCTGATTCACGCAACTCACCGGTGCTCTCCGCAGCCCAGACAGCTCCTCCGACACTCTCCTGCTTTGCCCATTGCGTTGTGCCTTCAAAGCAAAAACAAAACCCATTATCTAGTCGTATAGCCACCGGTCACATCTTCCCATCGACAACCACAGCAGACCTCACTCGCTCTGACACTCTACCTGCACGCAACTCCATCCGTGACCCTCAGCGTGCAGCTCAGCCCTCTACATCTGAAAAAACACAACAGTAAAGCAGTCGGCCTGACGCTGAGCAACGACCACAGAATTCCAAGCCTCTGTCCTCCTTTTACTCACATCGCCACTGCTGCACACTATAGCCAAGGAAAGCTAGTCCACAAACATTAAGTGCCACTCCCCCAGCATTGAAAAAACTCAGCTACCGCTCCAATGCATTCTCCCACCCAGTTTTGGTCTTCCCCTCCAGGGAGAGACTAGCAGAAACTACCTTCCTCATCCACTACATCTAAGGCTGCTCATTCTGCAAAGTAACAGACAGCCCTAGACTGCAACATCTACTGACATAAAAAGCATAAAGCCCACAATGGGGCCAACATACATCTGCTGACACTTATCGCCTCCTCCAAGCACCGGGCAGAGCAGCTCCAACCAGACACCAAGACTCCCGTAACACCAAAACACACGCAAGACCCACACTGTGATCTGGGGACAAAAGAAAAGTTGCAGCAACAAGGACGACCCCTGAGAGCACACATGCCAGTGTGCAAAGCAAAGGACAGGGCTCCGAGGGAGAACCTATGGCAACCCTGAATAAGTAAAGAACCGTGCATGGTTCTAAAGAGATGTGGATGCAACGGAGTGAGATGAACAGGCAAGATGGCTCTTTTAAAGACCTAAAGATGCTGAGGATGCGTGGACCAAGTCCGAGTATAAGGATCAACAGGACATCAAGACATCAAAGTTCTAAAGAGATGTGGACTAAAGGGGCCAGAAGATGAGCGGGGCCAGAAGATGAGCGGGGCCAGAAGATGAGCGGGGCCAGAAGATGAGCGGGGCCAGAAGATGAGCGGGGCCAGAAGATGAGCGGGGCCAGAAGATGAGCGGGGCCAGAAGATGAGCGGGGCCAGAAGATGAGCGGGGCCAGAAGATGAGCGGGGCCAGAAGATGAGCGGGGCCAGAAGATGAGCGGGGCCAGAAGATGAGCGGGGCCAGAAGATGAGCGGGGCCAGAAGATGAGCGGGGCCAGAAGATGAGCGGGGCCAGAAGATGAGCGGGGCCAGAAGATGAGCGGGGCCAGAAGATGAGCGGGGCCAGAAGATGAGCGGGGCCAGAAGATGAGCGGGGCCAGAAGATGAGCGGGGCCAGAAGATGAGCGGGGCCAGATGCACCTTTTAAAGATGTAAAGATGCTGAGGATGCACGGAACAAATTTGAGTATAAGGATCAAGAGGACATCAAGACCTGCAGAAAATCCAAGACACAGCACAGCGGCTACAAAAACTACGTAACACCACATAGAGGCTGGAACTGCCCTGCCCGTGCAGAGTTTGGGCTGACAAATAGGACCCTCTGCTTCACCTGGAAAGAAAGGACTCTCCCTGGACAGACTTCTCTCCCCTAGGCTACCATCAAAACCTGTCCCCACTGTCCCGAAACCACCTCCCACCTCCCAACTCTGCTCCCTCAACTTAGCTTTCAGACGGCCACAAATGAAGCTCTCCTGGCCAAATCAGCCCAAAACACATCCGCTAATAGAAATGATCCTGCAGTCACTGAGTTCCTCTTCAGCACCTGTCAGAAAATGAAAGAACAAACAGTAAAACACAGTGTCAACCATCACCACCGCACTGCTCACTGACAACATCTTGTACTATGCCACCTCGCCCACTGCAAAACTGCATTCTCCTCACCTGCCCCTTGCTGGTTCAGACATCAGGACGAGCAGCTCTCACGGCAGGGGGCACTTGAACTTCCAAGAGGCAAAATGGCTTTTGTGCCGATGAGAAAGGTACACTCCCATGCTCCTCCTCACGAAGACTCTGTCTTCGCTCAGACGCTCGCCCTTTTCCAGAGGCTCCCCAAACAGCACCTGCCAGAACCAGAAACGCAAGGCTAAGTTGCTGCATAGTACTGGGTTATTAGACACCAATTCAGACAACCACCTCACCTTCTCACACCATTTAGCTGACACGAAAATTGGCCCCTCTGACTCCGCCTGATGGACCTGCAAGAAAATACACGCTTGTACATACCCAAAGAGAAAGGTAGCTCCAGGCAAATCCCACCTCCCGCTACGTTACCTTGACCGCTCACCCACCCAGCCACCATCATCTGGGACTGCCATGTCGACAATGCGCTCCACCTGTAAACCACAAGCAGTAAAGGACTTCAGAGGCTGCAAGACACATGAGCAAAATCTGCTGCTTCACGCAACTCACCGGTGCTCTCGTCATACCAGCCAGCTCCTCTGACATTCTCCTGCTTTGCCCATTGCGTCGTGCCTTCAAAGCAAAAACAAAACCCATTATCTAGTCGTATAGCCACCAGTCATTCTTTCAACTGACACCACGGCAGACCCACCTCGCTCTGACACTCTACCTGCATGCAGCTCTATCCGTGAACCTCGGTGCAAAGCTCAGCCCTCTACTTCTGAAAAACACAAAGCAGTCGCCCTGACGCTGAGCAACAACCAAAGAATTCCAAGCCTCTTGCCTGCTTTTGCTCACACTGCCTCAACTGCACAGTACAGCCAAGCCAAGCTAGCCTGCAACCAAACCCAAAGATTAAGCTCTGCTCCCTTGGCATTCAAACCCCTCAGCTACCGCTCCAATGGATTCTCCCACACTGTTTTGGTTACCTCCCTCCGTGGCTCCAGAGACTAGCAGAAAATACCCTCCTCACCCACCACACCGAGGGCTGCTCATTCTGCAATGTAACAGACTGCCCGAGACTGCAACTTCTAGTCACGTCAAAATGTTAAGCCCAGATTCGGGCCACACTACTTCTGCTGACTCCTATCGCCTCCTCCAAGCACCGGGCAGAGCAGCTCCAACCAGACACAAAGACGCCCCGAGCACCAAAACACACAAGACTAACACTGTGAAATGGGAACAAAAGAAAAGTCACTGCAACGAGGAGGACTCCTGGGACCACGTATGCCAATGGGCAAGGCAAAGGACAGGGCTCCGAGGGAGAACCTACGGCAGCCCTGAATAAGCAAGGAACCGTGCGTGGTTCCAAAGAGATGTGGACCCAACGGGCAAGATGAACAGACGAGATGCCCCTTCTGAAGACCTAAAGATGTAGACGATGCACGGACCAAGTCCAAGTATAAGGATCAAGAGGACATCAAGACCTGCAGAAAATCTCAGGCACGGCACGGCGACTACACAAACTAGGCAACATCACCAGATACGGGCTGGAACTGCCCTGCCCGTGCAGGGTTTGGGCTGACAAACAGGACCCTCTGCCTTCGCCCGCCCCAAGAGAGCTCTCCCTGCACACACCTCTCCCCTAGGCTTCCTTCAAATCCCAGCCCCGCTGTCCCCAAGCCGCCTCCCAACTCTGCTCCCTCAACTTAGCTTTCAGACGACCACAAATGAAGCTCTCCTGGCCAAATCAGCCCAAAACACGTCCGCTAATAGAAATGATCCTGCAGTCACTGAGTTCCTCTTCAGCACCTGTCAGAAAATGAAAGAACAAACAGTACAACACGTTGCCAACCGTCAGCACCACACTGCTCGCTGAGAACAGTTGGGACTACACCACCTAACATACTGCAAAACTGCATTCTGCTCACCTGCCCCTTGCTGGCTCAGACATCAGGATGGGCAGCTCTCACGGCAGGGGTCACTTGCACTTCCAAGAGGCAAAATGGCTTTTGTGCCAATCAGAAACGTACACTCCCACGCTTCTCGACACAAAGACTCTGACTCCCCTCAGACGCTCGCCTTTTTCCAGAGGCTCCCCTAACAGCACCTGCCAGAACCAGAAACGCAAGGCTGAGTTGCTACATAGTACTGGGCTCTTAGACACCAATTCAGACAACCACCTCACCTTCTCACGCCATTTAGCTGACACGAAACTTGGCCCTTCTGACTCCGCATGATGAACCTGCAAGAAAATACACACTTGTACATACCCAAAGACAAAGGTAGCTCCCACTGAATCCCCCCCCCCTCTACGTTACCTTGACCGCTCACCCACCCAGCCACCATCATCTGGGACTGCCATGTCGACAATGCGCTCCACCTGTAAACCACAAGCAGTAAAGGACTTCAGAGGCTGCAAGACACATGAGCAAAAACGGCTGCTTCACACAACTCACCGGTGCTCTCCTCATCCCAGCTAGCTCCTCCGACACTCTCCTGCTTTGCCCATTGCCTCGTGCCTTCAAAGCAAAAACAAAACCCATTATTTAGTTGAAAAGCCACCAGGCACATCTTCCCACCGACAACCACAGCAGACCTCACTCACTCTGACACTCTACCTGCATGCAACTCCATCCGTGACGCTCAGCGTGCAGCTCAGCCCTCTACATCTGAAAAACACAACAGCAAAGCAGTCGCCCTGATGCTGAGCAACAACCAAAGAATTCCAAGCCTCTTGCCAGCTTTTTCTCACACTGTCTATACTATGCCTTACAACCAAGCCAAGCTAGTCCGCAACCAAACCCAAACATTAAGAGCCCATCCCTCGGCATTGAAAACCCTCGGCTACCGCTCCAATGCATTCTCCCACCCAGTTTTGGTCTTCCCCTCCAGGGAGAGACTAGCAGAAACTACCTTCCACACCCGCTACATCTAGGGCTGCTCATTCTGCAAAGTAACAGACAACCCTAGACTGCAACATCATGACATAAAAAACATAAAGCCCACAATTGGGCCAACATACACATGCTGACACTTATCGCCTCCTCCAAGCACCGGGCAGAGCAGCTCCAACCACACACAAAGACTCCCATAACACCAAAATACACAAGACCCACACTGTGATCTGGGGACAAAAGAAAAGTCGCAACAACAAGGACGACCCCTGAGAGCACACATGCCAGTGTGCAAAACAAAGGACAGGGCTCCGAGGGAGAACCTACAGCAGCCCTGAATAAGTAAAGAACCGTGCATGGTTCTACAGAGATGTGGATGCAATGGAGTGAGATGAACAGGCAAGATGGCTCTTTTAAAGACCTAAAGATGCTGAGGATGCGCGGACCAAGTCCGAGTACAAGGATCAATAGGACATCAAGACATCATGGTTCTAAAGAGATGTGGAATGACCGGGCAAGATGAACGGGGCAAGATGAGCCTTTTAAAGACTTAAGATGCTGAGGATGCACGGAACAAGTCCAAGAATAAGGATCAAGAGGACATCAAGACCTGCAGAAAATCTCAGACACAGCACAGTGGCTACAAAAACTACACAACACCACATAGAGGCTGGAACTGCCCTGCCCATGCAGGGTTTGGGTTGACAAATAGGCCCCTCTGCCTTCACCCGCCCCAAGAGAGCTCTCCCTGCACAGACTTCTCTCCCCTAGGCTACATTCAAAACCACTCCCTGCTATCCCCAAGCCGCCTCCTGCTTCCAAGTCTGCTTCCTCAACTTAGCTTTCAGACGGCCACGAATGAAGCTCTCCTCGGCCAAAGCAGCTCAAATCACATCCTATAATTGAAATAATCCTGCAGTCACTGGGTTTCTCTTTAGCATCTGCAAGAAAAAAAAAACAAAAAAAAACACAAACACAGAAAAACACAATGCCAACCATCAGCACCACTCTGCTAGCTGACAACATCTGGTACTATGCCACCTCGCCCACTGCAAAACTGCATTCTGCTCACCTGCCCCTTGCTGGCTAAGACATCAGGACGGGCAGCTCTCACGGCAGGGTGCACTTGCACTTCCAAAAGGCAAAATGGCTTTTGTGCCAATGAGAAATGTACACTTCCACGCTTCTTGTCACAAAGACTCCATCTCCCCTCAGACGCTTGCCCTTTTCCAGGGGCTTCCCGAACAGCACCTGCCAGAACCAGAAATGCAAGGCTGAGTTGCTACATAGTACTGGGCTCTTAGACAGCAATCCAGACCACCATCTCACCTTCTCACACCATTGGCTGACACGAAGCTTGGCCCCTATGAATCCACATGATGAACCTGCAAGAAAATACACACTTGTACATACCCAAAGACAAATGCAACTCCCAACCAATCCCACCCCTGGCTACATTACCTTGACCGCTCACCCACCCGGCCACCATCATCTTGGGCTGCCGTGTCGAGGATGTGCTCCACCTGTAAAACACAAGCAGTAAAGGACTTCAGAGGCTGCAAGACACATGAGCGAAAACTGCTACTTCACTCAACTCACCAGTGCTCTCCTGATCCCAGACAGCTCCTCTGACACTCTCCGACTTCAAATATTGCCACGTGCCTTCAAAGCAAAAACAAAACCCATTATCTAGTCATATAGTCATATATCTAGTCATATAGTCATATAGTCTTCCCACCGACAACCACAGCAGACCCCACTCGCTCTGACACTCTACCTGCACGCAACTCCATCCATGCCCCTCGGAGTGCAGCTCGGCCCTCTACATCTGAAAAACACAACAGCAAAGCAGTCGCCCTGACTCTCCGCAATGACCAAAGAATCCCAAGCCTCTTGCCTGCTTTTGCTCACACTGCCTCGACTGCATAGTACAGCCAAGCTAAGCTAGTCCGCAACCAAACCCAAACATTAAGCTCTGCTCCCTCGGCATTAAAACCCCTCGGCTACCGCTCCAATAGCTTCACCCACTTTGTTTTGGTTGGCCCCTCCATGGCTCGAGAAACTAGCAGAAACTACCCTCCTCACCCACCACACCGAGGGCTGCTCATTCTGCCATGTAACAGACTGCCCTAGACTGCAACGTCTAGTCACGTCAAAACATCAAGCCCCGATTCAGGCCAGAATACCTCTGCTGACTCTTATCGCCTCCTCCAAGCACTGGGCAGAACAGCTCCAACCAGACACAAAGACACCCCGAGCACCAAAACACACAAGACCCACACTGTGAACTGGGGACAAAAGAAAAGTCATGGCAACGAGGAGGACTCCTGGGACCACGCATGCCAATGGGCAAGGCAAAGGACAGGGCTCCGAGGGAGAACCTACGGCAGCCCTGAATAAGCAAAGAACCGTGCATGGTTCCAAAGAGATGTAGACGCAACGGGCGAGATGCCCCTTTTAAAGACCTAAAGATGCTGAGGATGCACGGACCAAGTCCGAGAATAAGGATCAAGAGGACTTCAAGACCTGCAGAATATTTCAGACACAGCACGGTGACTACACAAACTAGACAACACCACATAGAAGCTGGAACTGCCCTGCCCGTGCAGGCTTTGGGCTGAAAAGTAGGCCCCTCTGCCTTTCCCCACCCAAAGAGATCTGTCCCTGCACAGACTTCTCTCCCCTAGGCTACCTTCCAAACCACTCCGTGCTAACCCCGAGCCACCTCCCGCTTATCAACTCTGTTCCCTCAACTTAGCTTTCAGAAGGTCACCGCTGAAGCTCTCCTTGGCCAAAGCTGCTTAAGTCAGGTCCACTAATGGAAATAATCCTTCAGTCACTGGATTCCTCTTCAGTATCTACAAGAAAAAAAGAAACAGGAAAGCACAGCATCAAAACATGAGACCGCTCCATGCTTTAAGAGCTCAATTCAAGAAAAGCAGTGCCCTAACTAACATAAATTTTTATCCCCCATATGGTGCCAGCAACAAACTGTAGAGACTCCAGGATGAATGCATCGCCATCCCCCACGCCCCTGCCCAGAATCAAGAACAGCAACAAGTTGCCCCATAGACAAAGTACTGTTAAAAAAAAAAAAAAAAAAGAAAAAAAAAAAAAAAAACAACTTACTATTCCAGCATGCCCTCATCAGACACAAGAGGTTAAAACAGCAGCAGAGCTCCAAACTCAAGGGAAACCAGAGGCTTAATGGCCTCCCCAGGCAAGGCCTGGGGCTTATATACACCCTGGGCCTTCACAAGCATCACCTGTGAATGGGGTGGGGGCGACCTCTCTCAAAGGTATAAATATGGTCTGGGGAACAGCTGTGTTTGATTAACTCTACATTCTCGACAAGAGCTCTGCTGTTACTATGCCTGAAAGCATCCTTATGAGAAATAATAGTATGTGTGCTTTCACTGCACTGCTGCTTGTTGTGACAGTGATGGGACTGGATAGCAAACATTTTAAAGGTAGACTTTTTGGTTCCTTTCATTTATTGTGCTGCTACAATTTTTGTCTCCTGGGATCCATATAACCCTGCCCTTTTATTTCTCTGAGCTCTTTTCTCTCTTTTTCCCAGTCTTCAGGATCTGTTCTTTGCCCGTGCTTTTTTTTTTCTTTTCCATCTTTGTCCTATTCTGTATTTCTCATTCTTTTCCCCCACAATTTCACTGGCTTGATCCTTGCAGTTTGTGCTTTCTCTGCACCTGAAAATGCTTTGCTTTTCTTTCTTTTTTTTCTCTCTTTCCATCTTTCCATCTCTCTTTTTCTTTCCTTATCCCTTTATATTGCTCACTGTTGCTGTTCCAGCTTTTACATTCACTGTGTATCTCGATGCTCCCCTTTACTCCTCTTGCTGTTTCTAAATCTTTGTGCTAGTCCTCGCCCTTTTCTATAATCCTCTGTCTGTCTGTAGGGCTCCTTCTGCCTTTCAAACTAGTCAGCTCTTTTTTATGTATACATGTAGCTTTATAACACTCTTAGGCTGAAATGTTCCTCTAAGCTTCTGCTCGGAGAAGTGCTGTGGAAAAGGTCTGTGTGTTGATATCTTCAAGATGTCTGAAGTAGTAGAGCTTTAGGGCATTTCGTTCCCCCCTCCTCCTACCTGGCCCAGCGCTCTGTAACTCAGAGGCACGGGACCCGAGCTGACTTGCTTTTTGTATGTGCCTGGGATTCACGGGCCCCTGACGCTGGAGCCTGATTAATGATACTGCGGCAGCAATCGTATCGAGTTAGTTCTGTGAGAGGAAGGGCCGCAACTCAGCTGATAGAAGCACAGGCTGTCTCTGTCCTTAATGTAAATACAGGAGTTTCAGAGCCTTTCCTCTTATGTCCAGGGTCTGCTATTACGGTTAGCTTCTCAGCCTGGACATTTTAGCCTGATGACTACACAAAAGATGTGGCTGCATGCAATGGTAAGGTTGTTGGGAGAAGGGTAAGAAGAGGATCAATAACAAAAAGTTGAAAATGCCCTTTAGAGTTCGCTGATTCGTTGGTTGCTGAAAAATAGCAGTCTCTGTGACTTTGCTACTATATGAGACATATCAAAGGTGCTTGATCAATGGTCAATTGTACCTAAATGGTGCATGAGAATATGATTATGTAATGCGTAGAATCATAGAAGCAGGACCTGGCATTTGGCCTTGTTAAACCTCATGCCATTGGACTCCAGGGAGGTAATTCTCCCTCTGTACTCAGCAATGGTGAGACCGCTCCTCGAATCCTGTGTTCAGTTCTGGGCCCCTCAGCACAAGAAGGATGTTGAGGCTCTGGAGTGAGTCCAGAGAAGAGCAACAAAGCTAGTGAAGGTGCTGGAAAACAGGCCTTATAAAGAACAGCTGAGAGCTGGAGTTGTTTAGCCTGGAGAAGAGGAGGTCGAGGGGAGACCTCATTGCTTTCTACAATTAACTAAAAGGAAGTTGTGGAGCTGGGAGCTGGCCTCTTCTCCCAAGTGGCAGGGGACAGGACAAGAGGGAATGGCCTCAAGCTCTGCCAGAGGAGATTTAGGCTCGACCTAAGGAAAAAAATTTTCACAGAAAGCGTCATTGGGCACTGGAACAGGCTGCCCAGGGAGGTGGTTGATTCACCTTCCCAGGAGGTGTTTAAGGCTCAGGTGGACCACCTGCTGAGGGGCATGGTTTAGTGTTTGATAGGAACAGTAGGACTCGATCCTGTGTGTCTCTTCCAACCTGGTTGTTCTATGATTCTATGACTCTGCCCAGTGGTCCAGCCACTTCAGATCCCTTTGGGGCCTCCCTACCCTCCAGCAGATCCCTGCTTTTCCCCAGCTAAGTGTCGTCCTCAAACTTACTAAGGATGCGCTCAATGCCTACATCCAGATCATTGATGAAGACACTGACCAGGACTGGACCCAGCACTGAGCCCTGGGGAACACCCCTAGTCACTGGCCTCCAGCTGCATTTAACACCATTTCTCACCACTCGTTGGACCCTCCAGCCAATCAGTTTTCCACCCAGGAGAGTGTGCACCTATCCAGAGGTGACTGTTTCTGAAGCAGAATGCTGGGAGAAACAGAGTTGCTATTTGAAGGACAGAGAAGGAAAAACAGACGGAGGAAAGCGCAGCCCAAATTGATTACCTCGTCTCTCTGCTGCCACCGGGTGACCGAAACTCGGTACTGCAGCCCTGGTGCCACATGCGCAGTGGAACGAGAGAGCCAAGCTCTCTGCTGTCACTGGGAAATTTAAGTGTAATGTGTTAGTGGTTTAATGAAAGTTTTTATGTAAGTAGCACAGCCAGGCTTGATTTAAATTATATAAGTTAACTGCATATACATTATTTATCCATTAAGCATCAATAATCCTTGTTAAAAACTTGTCCAGAGTACAGTGAATATTTTACTCTCTGCGATACAATTTTAAGCAGCATATCAGTAAGTTCCATACAACACGGGTTCACAAAAGGCGGGTCTTGCCTAACAAACCTGATCACCTTTTGTGATAAAGTAACTCAACTACTGGATGAGGGAAAGGCTGTGGATGGATCTTCCTGGACTTCAGTAAAGACTTTGACACAGTTTATATATGTGTATATATACACACGCGTGTATATGTGTATATATACACACGCGTGTATATGTGTATATATACACACGCGTGTATATGTGTATATATACACACGCGTGTATATGTGTATATATACACACGCGTGTATATGTGTATATATACACACGCGTGTATATGTGTATATATACACACGCGTGTATATGTGTATATATACACACGCGTGTATATGTGTATATATACACACGCGTGTATATGTGTATATATACACACGCGTGTATATGTGTATATATACACACGCGTGTATATGTGTATATATAGCACGTCTGTCAGTGAAGACTGAGGCAAAAAAGTTGTTGAGCACCTCAGCCTTCTCATCTTTTGACTCTGTGATCTCAAAGGTTTTTTCCAACCAAATGATTCTATGATATGAATTCAATTATTTTATTTTCATTATGTCAGTAATGAGGAAAAAAACAGTAATGAATTTTGAAGCTTGCGAGTCAGTTGAGACTTTCCTTTGAAATAAGCTTTTTATTTGTTTTCCTTAAGTGCTTAAGTGGGGGGTTTTTTCTATGTTGAAGTAAGTTAGAGTAAAAAGTAAAAATAAAGACATTGAAAGTACAGACGGAAGACAGAAAATGTTTATTTGATGGTGACGTCATTGTCTTTTTTAAACAAGCAATACCATGACTGAAATTGCAAGATCATATTCCTCACTGCAATTAGTCACACTAGAGTTAAGCCACCATATTTGCGAGTATTTTGTTTAAAAAAACATTCTATACAGATAGAAGTGCACAGTCATAAAGTCTGTCTTTGAATTGGAGTTACTAACATATTTCAAGTTGTGAACCCCCACCCCTGAGTGACCATTGCTTCAGAAAACAATTCATCGGGTCAGAAATAATCAGATGGACCTTTAATTCCCTGTGGAATAATATTAATTACATTCCTTAGAGTAGTACCATCGCAAAAAGCACTGCAGAAATGACTAATTCACAAAAATCGTTTTAATGGGTTCATGTTTCACCGCTAGGGGTTTTGTGGATGTAGTCTCCCTCCTCTCTTCTTTCTTTAAATCACACAGGCTATAACCTTGCACCATTAAAAAGTCATTATAAGAGTAAGAGCTATTGAACTGTACACAATCATTTAATCCCTAAAACAAGTTTTACAAATCTAAATACACAATAAAAAAATAGATGTTTCCCAGTGGCTCCTACTACTTTTATACATTCAAATATTTTAAGCTTCCATAGTGACTGCTTAGAGTATTCAGGTATGACTAATGCTCGTGGGTGCTGCCTTTTCAGCATCATAAACATTTCATAAACAACATCAATAGCAGTAGATGGTTTTCCCTCTCAAGATTAATTTTTGAGCATGCCTGATTTGAAGAGATTGATTCATTTTCAAGATGGCACTTCGTGAGAAAGACAAAAGCACGTCACCGTTGGGACTTTGCTTACCTAAGCCAAAGGCGAATGGCATTCCAGGGACAGGAAAGCACCATCAGAATGACTGCCTTGTACAGCATTCATCACTCATAATTATTACTTTGAGCTGTACTGCACTTACAGGACTATAGGATGCTCTACACTGAGCTTTCCAAAGAGAACTTCCGGCCTAAGCCCTTTAAATGCCTGCAATTTAAGCCAAACTAACAAATGCTCAAACAATAAAAAGCTGTACCGATAAAAGGGACACTGAGAAATGTTACAAAATGCACGGAGCCTTTATGCACTTTGAGTGTGAAAGGAGTTTGAAACATGCCTAGATCATGGAGATGCATATATTTGGTCAGACAGAGGGCTCCTTCCCCTCCTACCTGTTTGAATGGATTCCAGACTCTCTGCCTTAAAATTCAATGAAGAGCATGAACTTGATATTAATACAGCCACTGGATTCAAGACTTAACAATTTCATAGAATCACAGAAACATAGAACAACCAGGCTGGAAGGGACCCACTGGATCATCGAGTCCAACCATTCCTATCAAACACTAAACCGTGTCCCTCGGGACCTCATCTACCTGTGCCTTAAACACCTCCAGGGAAGGTGAATCAACCACCTCCCTGGGCAGCCTATTCCAATGCCCAATCACCCTCTCCAGGCTAAACAACCCCAACTGGTCATCATTACAGAGAAAATATTCTTCTTCCTATGGACCAGCAAGTAGGAATTTTTGGATTGGCATTTCCTCAGTGACTAAAGATGCAAGACAGGGGTAGATGATCAATATCAGGTCTTAATTACCATTCTTGCTGCTGCAGACAGTCGCTTTCTGATCTTATGATAATCTCTGGCCTCACATCAATAAAAGAGTCAGGCACAGTAGCAAGCCCTGCCCACCGTGGAGGGGAGGAAAGCAGAGCCTGTTTAACAGAGGGAGTTCCCTAGCTCCATAGGAAGGCACTTGCATTATCCATTCCCTCCAGTTATACAATTGTTTCAGTTACTCCCTGCATGAAATTTTACGTGAGGAGGTACTGCAGAAGCCAGAAACAAACCGAGGGTGTTTCCCAAGCAATACGCAGCAACTCCAGCTGAAACACACACAATGTGGACAGGGCCAACAGTGACCTCTGCGCTAACTTGCATAAACCTCACTACATCCCAATGTGAAAACCAGTTCACCCTGCACAATGGCTCCATTAAGTACCTTTACAGAATAGAGATTGCTAATTGTATTTAACTGGGCCAAGCCACGTGATGGTTTTGAAACAACTTCTAGAAATGGCAGAGGCCGAGTTAGGGCTGAGATACATTTCCAGTAAAATTGTAGCAGTTTTGTTAGGCACTGCAGTCCGAAATATCATGTAATAAAATACATAAAATATGAAAAAAACAAACCCTCACAATTGTTATCCTGAGAGTACTATCAGAAAAGCAGTGCAGCAAAGTATTTCAATCAAAGCGTAAACCAAATTATCTGTTTCTCCGATGCTGACCACGACTCTGACCCTTATCCCGACCTTGACCCCAACACTGACCCTAACCCCATCCCTGACTCTGATCGCTGACCCCGACCCTGACAGTGACCCTGACCCCAATCCCAACCCCTGACCCTAACATCGATGCTGATCCTGACGCTGACCCCAATACTGACCCCGACCCTGACTCCTACGCCTGACCACGACCCCAACCCAAACCCTGACCCCGACACTGACCCTAACCCCGACCCTGACCATGACACCAACCCTGACACTAACCCCAACCCTAACCCTGATGCCGACCTTGACCCCGACCCTGACTACGTCCCGGACCCTGACCTTTTGACCTGAACTTTTTGCCTTTTGACCCCGTACCCAACCCTGACCCTGGCCCTTACTCCGACACCGACCCTGATGGCTGACCTCGACCCTGACCCCGACACTAACCCCGACCCTAATCCTGACCCCTGACCCCGGCACTGATCCCCACTCCGACCCTGACTCCTGACCCCAACCGTGACCCTCACCCTGGCACCGACCCCTGACTCCAACGCTGAACACAACCCCGACCCCTGACCCTGACCTTAACTGGTATAAACCTCACTGCATCCCAATGTGAAAACCAGTTCACCCTGCACAATGGCTCCATTAAGTACCTTTACAGAATAGAGATTGCTAATTGTATTTAACTGGGCCAAGCCACGGGATGGTTTTGGAACAACTTCTAGAAATGGCAGAGGCCGAGCTAGGGCTGAGCTGTTTACAGTAAAATTGTAGCAGTTTTGTTAGGCACTGCAGTCCGAAATATCATGTAATAAAATACATAAAATATGAAAAAAAAAAAACCCTCACGATTGTTATCCCGAGAGTACTATCAGAAAAGCAGTGCAGCAAAGTATTGCAATCAAAGCGTAAACCAAATTATCTGTTTTCCTAAACTGAAAACACACAACAGGAAATTCCACGACGGAACACAGAGCCGCACACAGCTTGGCAAGCAAGAGCATCGTTCAGTTTCTATTTTACTCACTTGACCAAAAAGCAGTGTTTCTGGACCACGTTCATTTACCCTGCCCGAACAACCTTAACTCCCCTGCCAGAGCTCACTAGTCGTTGCTTTTTAAACAAGGCTTTCTACATAAAACTACTTGGAACAGCCACCACAGAAATGAAAACATTTTCTAAATATATAACAGTACAATTCTTGTAGAAGTAGGCACTACATGTAAAACCTCTTACGTTCTCTCTACTCAAAACATTTTCAATTCTGAGCAGGAGTTAAACACCAACAGAAAAGCACAAAAGAGGGCACAAATTCAACCCCCACCTCCCCCAACACTCCCATTCAGTAAGTCAACAGAACTCAGCAGTTCCACCTGGGACAAAAAAGCTCCATACGTAGTTTTAGCTAGTGTATAGGAGTAGCTATTTCTTCCTGCTCTTGAGAAAACATCATCTAAGCAGTAGATAAAGCAGCATCAACCAAATTATCCTAATTTACACGATTGCAGCTTTCCTCAAAAAACTCTAACAGATCCATGCAGTAGGATTACCCCTAAACACCACACTCATCCATAACCTCTAATTCTGTTCTTCGTTACCATTTCCAATAACTTGCCTGGTACAGTTGTCACAGCCCTACTGGTGAATAGTTTACTAACTGTCCCCTAGAAGTGTTTTTCATACTGCTCTCATATTTACCTCCTCTGAGTCCTCTGGTACTGATGTAGATTAAGGAAAAAAAAAATCCTGGCAATACAGGCAAGCTAACAGTTTTCTTGGGCGCTTCATCAAAAAGTTCTGGGCAAATACAATTTTCAACTGCTTATGACACAAACCCCACATTAAACAAACCACCTCTGGGAAAAACAGTAACAGCTATCACTAGAACTACACTGGCTGAGCCTAAATCCTTAGGGCCCCAGTAGATTGAAAGAAAAAAAAAAAACCTAAAGAAAAAAAATCCCTATTTCTACTAATACAGGAACAAAGAAAGACAACATTGGCTGCAAATGTTTGTGGCAACATTCCTCTGAAGCTGCCTTACTGCCAACCAATTTTACTCTAAGACTAAAAAGCAAATCCACAAGCAAAATCATTACCTGAATCTCACAGAAGAGACCGTGACAGCGGCTCAAATGCACCACGAAGAAAACCACACGACTGTTCCAAACCCAGCGCAGAAAGGAAGAAAGGCAGGATTCTGCAGCCCCTTCCTTCACTGACTGCTCCAGCTGCAGGTGAGAGCCAGCTCGAAACCAAGAGGCCTTTTAAGGGGCAAACCCTTCACCTGTACCTAATTGCTGACCACGGGTGTGGCACAGACTTAACCAACCCAACTATTACCTTCAGAGGTTTCTGAACAAGACCCACCCTTTTAACACCAAAACTACAGCATCTCACTCAGGATGGGTAAGAAGTTACTCCTAAATATAAAATGTCGGTGGCTTACTGAACGGTCAGTGTATGACAGCCAGGCGTGGCTGAAATGATATAAAATTATATATGTTATTAAGCCACTAAACGTCAATTATCATTGTTAAAAAACTGTACAGATTAAAAGATTCCTTCCACGTTCTAGCTCCTGAGACACAGTGCGTCGAAGTGTAGTGGTAACAGTTACGTACAATATGCTTTACATAAGCAGAGGCCCATCTAACATTTAGATAGAACCGAGCTTTTATTAAACTCTTCATCTGTCTCACACTATAGCAAATTCAGACACACTCCCATTTCTCAGCAGTGAGACCAGCAGCAAACTCTAAAGGGTGTGTTCCACTCTTTCTTCTCCATCCTCTTCTTGCCATTTTCCCAGCAGTCTTCCTGTCACGTTCAGCCACCTCTGATGCACAGTCACGAGGCTAAAACTCCAGTCCAATAAAGCTGTCAGAGAGAAAATAAAACAGTGAGCAGGCATAAGAGGAAAAGCAGTGTATCCCCTGCCCTCCCCCCAGCCCCGCACGGCACCCCGGGCAGGAACAGGATGGGTTCGGGGGGACGGGAGGGACACAGGGCACTGTCCCTCTCCCAGTCCCAGCCTGCATCCCATTGGCAGCAGCCAGCGGGAGGGCATGTGCTACCGTGTCTGTGGTGTGTGTAAGCATGTACGAGGCACAGACATAACAAGCACATGGCATGTGTGGCATGGATGACATGTTGCTCATGTGTGCAAGGCATGTGCATGTCATGCGGATGGGGTTGTTGTGGCATTAGCCTAGCACCTGCACAGCGTGTGCACAGGCGCAGTGGGGTATGCATGGTATGTGCGTGGTATGTGCATGTGTGGTGTGTCATCTTAATGGCATGTGCTACTGTGTGCAATACACGTGGATGATGTGTACACAGCACATACATAACATGCACATGGCATGTTTGACATGTTGCTTGCAAGTGCAAGATATGTGCGTGGTATGTGCATGTGTGGTGTGTCATCTTCATGGTGTGTGCTAGCATGGTTATGATGTGTGGATGGTGGGTAAAAGGCACGTACGTAACATGCACGGAGTGTGTGGCACGTTGCTTGCAGGTGCAAGGTGTGTGCACGAGATGTGCATGAGTTGTGGTGTGAGCCTAGCACGTACACGGTGTGTGCATGAGGGCAGTGCATGTGGGGCATGCGTCTATCGTGTGTGTGGCATGTTTATGGCATGTGGCATGCACATGTCTGTCTGGCCAAGCCCATGGCACCCTAGTATTGCTGTCTCAATCCAGCATTCACTAAACGCGATGCCATCGTGTGCTAACCCTGAGCAGATAATGCTCCGGCTCGTGCCGAAAACTTGATCAACAGTGATTAGCAAAGACAAGTCCCGAGAAAGCCATGTACCCGAATGCTGCTGGCCTGCAGGCCACCGCCACGTTGCTTCTCCCCGTCTCCCTGTGCAGGGGTCAGGATCCCGCAGGGGCTCTTGTCGACAATACTCCCGTCAGATTCTCTCTGCTGACAAAGCAAAAGGAGTTGTTAGGACAAAATACTCCAAGTAACCCTGCTTTAAATGAGCCACCGCCCTCCCATGCAGCCCTCACCGCTACCAGTGACACCCCAACACCCAGCAAGCTCTCAGCTGTGCCAGACTGGCCCGAGACACGGGACCCGGCAGAGCTCCCCTGGCTCTCCCTGCCACTCTGAGGCAGTCAGAAGGAGGAAAGCGACCGAGTTCTCCGAACAGAGGTTTTCCTCGAGGGAGGCAGGATACCTTAGCACTTGAGCTAACGGGAGAAATATTTTAGTGGCTGCTCTTGCCCAAACCACGACCTCTCGAGGCACCAGTTCAGCCACACTTGAAGCAGAGGACGGACACTGAGGAGGCAGCGAGAAGCACGAGCTCTTCTACAAACAACTGAGAGTAGTCTCAAGATCGTGACTACCTCTAGTCCTCCTGGGAGACTTCAATTTCCCAGATATTGGCTGGGAGTATAACACAGCAGAAAGGAAGCCGTCCCAGAGGTTTCAGAAGTGTGCGGAAGAAAATTTCCTCACACAGCTGGTGAGTGAACCAACAAGGGACTGCAAGGAAGGTCAGTGCAGGGCGACGAAGGGCAAGGAAGGTCAGTGTGCATGGGGACAGCACAATGTGCATGGGGGAGTGAAATGCATGTGTGTGGTGTGGGCCTGGCGTGTTGCACGTTCATGGTGTGTGGCACGCACAGGTTTAGCTGGTGAAGGCCCTGGCACTCTAGTATGGCTGTCTCAATCCAGCATTCACTAAACGTGATGCCGTCACATATTAACCCAAAGTGCAGAATGCTCTGCCTTGTGTCATCAACACGATTGATGGCGATTAGCAAAGAGGAGTGAGTCCCAAGAAAGACACGTACCCGACAGCTACTGGCCTGGAGGGCATCGCCATGTCGCTGCCACCCTTCTCCCTGAGGAGGCGTCGGGATCCCACGGGGGCTCTTTCATCATCAATACTTCTGCCAGATTGTCTCTGCTGACAAAGAAAAAAGAATCACTAGGTTGGAAAGGACCCACTGGATCATCAAGTCCGACCATTCCCCTCAATCATTAACCCATGCACCTCAGCGCCTCATCCACCCGTCCCTTAAACCCCTCTAGGGAAGGGGACTCAACTCCCTCCCTGAGCAGCCTCTGCCACTGACCAATGACCATTTCTGTCAACCATTTTCTCCTGATCTCCGCCCTGAACCTCCCCTGGTGGAGTTTGAGGCCGTTCCCTCTTGTCCTGTCCCCCGTCACTTGGGAGAAGGGCCCAGCTCCCTCCTCCCCACAACCTCCTTTCACATAGTTGGAGAGAGCAATGAGGCCTCCCCTCAGCTTCCTCTTCTCCAGGCTAAACACCCCCAGCTCTCTCAGCCGCTCCTCTTCCTCTCCAGCCCCTTCCCCAGCCTCATTGCTCTTCTCTGGACTCGCTCCAGAGCCTCAATATCCTTCCTGTGCTGAGGGGCCCACAACTGAACACAGGATTCCAGAAGTGGTCTCACCAGGGCCAACTCCAGAGGGAAAATAACCTCCCTGGACCTGCTGTTCCTGAACCAAGCCAAGATGCCATGGGCCTTCTTGGCCACCTGGACACACTGCTGGCTCATGGTCAGTCGCTGTCAACCAATACCCCCAGGTCCCTCTCCTCTGGGCAGCTTTCCAGCCAGACTTCTCCTAGTCTGTAGCTCTGCACAGGGTTGTTGTGCCTCAAGTGCAGGATCCGGTATTTGGCCTCGATAAACCTCATGCTGTTGGTCTCAGCCCATGGATCCAGCCTGTTCAGATCCCTTTGGAGCCTCCCGACCCTCCAGCAGGTCCGCGCTCCTCCCCAGCTTAGTGGGGAGTCTCTGACCACCTCCTCTTGGATCATGGAAGCCTCATTCTGCTCCTCTCACTCCTGGCTTTGTACACAGAGGGAACAACCATCCTAACTATTAAAGACTGAGGCAAAGAAGGCATTAAGCACCTCAGCCCTGCCCTCGGTCACTGTTGTTACTTATGCATCCAATAGGAACTGAACATTCTCCCTACTCCTCCTTTTAGTATCAAGAAAGATTTTTTTTTATCTTTCACAGACTTAGCCAATTTGATTTCTCGTTGGGCCTCAGCCCTCCTCATTTGTTCTTTGCACGATCTCACTTCCTCCCTGTGTGTCACCCAAGGTGCCTGCCCCTTCTTCCAAAGCTCATAGACCCTCCTCCTCTTTTTGATGTCTCTCAAGATCTCCCTACTCAAACAAGCTGTTTTTCTCCCTCGACGGCTCCTTTTCTGGAATATGGGGAGGGCTTTCTCCTGAGCTGTTAGGATCTCCTTTTTGAAGAGCTCCCAGACCTCGTCCTTAAGAACTATCTCCCACAGGACTTTGCCAAACAGCCTTCTGAACAGCCCAAAGTCTGCCCTCTGAAAATTTAATGTGACCGTCCTGCTAATCCCCCTCCTCACCTCACCTAGAACAGAAAACCCCATTATCTCGTGATCGTTTTGTCCCAGGTGTCCTCCTACCACCACATTCCCCACAAGGCCTTCTCTGTTCACAAACAGCAGGTCCAGGAGGGCACCTTCCCTTCTCGGCTCACTCACCAGTTGCAGGAGGAAGTTGTTTTCCACGCACTCCAGGAACCTCCTAGACTCTTCCGTCTCCGCTGTACTGTCTTTTCAGCAGATATCCAGAAGACTGAAGTCTGCCACGAGGACAAGAGGTAGCGACCTTGAGACGATCCCCAGTTGCTTAGAGAAGAGCTCCCCAGCTGCTTCTCCTTGTCTGGGTGGTCTGTAACAGACTCCATCACAACATCCACCTTCTTGGGGGCTCCTCTGATTTTAACCCACAGGCACTCGGTCCCATCCTCACCATGACCAAGCTTAAGGCTATCAAAGCAAAAGGAAGGAGCTGTTAGGGCAAAATACTCCAAGTAACCCTGCTTGAAATGAACCCCCCCTGCCCCTGCAGCTCTTGCCACCGCGCCCGACACCCCAAAAAAGGGACCACCCCGTCTCCCTCTTGCTCTCTCTAGACTGACAACACTAAGGTGCTTTCCAACCCTCCCTTTCCACTCCTTCTTTCCCCGCTTCTCCTCCCATTTTGCCCCCTGCTCCCCCCTGCTTTCCCCCTCCCACCCCTCCTGCCCTTCCCCGCCTCCTTCCTCCCCCTCCCAAGCGGGGATTTCCCACCCCGTGGGGACGCAGGCCGAGCGCAGACACAGCCCCGACCGCCCCTCAGCCCGAGCCCCGGGGGCAGCCAAACACATCCCGGCCCCGGGCGGAGCGCGGCTCACGGACAGCGAGCCCCGAGCGGCGCCGCCGGACACACACAGCTCCCCCGCAACCCCCATGGAGCCTCTCCGGGCGCCTCTCACTCACCCGAGCCCAGCCCCGCTCGAGCCGGTCACGCTGGGGCCCTGAGGGCGCACGGGGGTCGCTGCCCCTCTCCCAGCTCCAGCCTCCGTCGGCCGAAGGGCAGCGAAGAGCAGAGCAGTCCCGAAAGGCTGCGCGAGGATCCAAGCCGCCCCAAGGACTGCCCAGCCCAGCCCCGCCCCTCCCGTCCCGGCTCGCCCGCCCCTGGGGATCGTCCCGTCCCGTCCCGTCCCGTCCCGTCTCGCCCGCGCAGCGGGTTGCGGTACCGAGCAACGGCCACGCAGCGGCAGCACTGAGCATCCCATAAGTGCGCATGTGCGCCGGGGTCCTTGAACGTGCCTAGAATGTAGCCACTGCGCATGCGTGTCGGAGTCCTTGGGCCTAGAATGTAGCCACTGCGCATGCGGGTCGGAGTCCTTGGGGCTATAAGGTAGCCACTGCGCATGCGTGTCGGCGTCCTTGGGCCTAGAATGTAGCCACTGCGCATGCGTGTCGGAGTCCTTAGTCCTTGGGCCTAGAATGTAGCCACTGCGCATGCGGGTCGGAGTCCTTGGGGCTATAAGGTAGCCACTGCGCATGCGTGTCGGCGTCCTTGGGCCTAGAATGTAGCCACTGCGCATGCGTGTCGGAGTCCTTGGGCCTAGAATGTAGCCACTGCGCATGCGTTCCGGAGTCCTTTGGACCTAGAATGTAGCCACTGCGCATGCGTGTCGGAGTCCTTGGGGCCTAACATGTAGCCACTGCGCATGCGTGTCGGAGTACTTGGTGCCTAAAATGTAGCCACTGCGCATGCGTGCCGGAGTACCTGGATGCGACTAGAATGTAGCCACTGCGCATGTGTAGCGCTGCCCCCCCTCCTACTACCCCCCCCCGCCCCGCCCCGCCACTGTCAATCTTCCGGCGCTGATTGGCTGCTTCGGGCAGCAGTACCGCTCCGCACGGCAGCACTGAGTCCCCCCCTCATTCATTGCCCAGGGCATCACATGGCTGTGCTTTCCGCGCTCTGATTGGTCAATTCTCAATCCCACTTTGCTAGTTCTGTGTTCCGATTGGCTGTGGTCCTTTTACAGTCAAGTTGCCCTTTTCGTATCAATTTGGCCTGCATGCCCTTAGATGCTCTATCTGCCCTTTTATGCACTTTTTTACCAGTTTGCCCTTGTATTTTCAATCTGCCCTTTTTATAGCAATTTGCCGTTTTATGGCAATTAGCCACGTTTGCCTTGATGTGGTCAGTTTGCCCTTACGTAGTCAATCGACCGCCTCTGCGCGCCCCGCCCCGGGCCCAGGCTGCAGTACCGCTCCGCGGCCACAGCACGGCAGCACCGAGCTGGATCAAGCTCTTTTGCCGTCGTTCCCCGGGGTCGAGCCCGACGGGCACCGCAGCGGCCGGAGCGGCAGCTCCCGCGGCGCTGCCCGCGCAACCCTCCCGAGCTGCCGGGCTCCGCAGCGGCGCAGACCGCGCCTGCCTTCCCTCGGGCCGAGCCCCAGCGAGCTCCGCTCTTCCTGAGCCGAGGGGGACGCTCGCAGAGCCCTCTGCCGCAACGAAACCTCTCTCACCTTCACCTTTACCTGCCCAAAGAGGACTCTCCCCGTATTACCCTCTCCCCTACGCTACTTCTAAAACCCCTTCTGGCCGTTCCGAGGCGGCGGCGGCCGGGAGGGCAGCGAAGAGCAGAGCCGAGCCGTCCCGAACGGAGCCGACAAAAGCCGAGCGGAGCCGAGCCGCTGCTTGAAATGAGCCGCCCGCTCTCCGCCCCTCCCGCTCGGGCTGCAGTTCCGCTCCGCGGCCACGGCACGGCAGCACTGAGCGCACCCCCATTCATTCCTCAGGCCCTCAAAGGGCTGCGCCTTTCGCACTCTGGGGTCATCTGTCTCACACTATAGCAAATTCAGAGACACTCCGACTTCTCAGCAGTGAGACGAGCAGCAAACTCTAAAGGGCTGTTCCACTGTTCCTTCTCCATCCTCTTCTTGCCATTTTCCCACCAGTCTTCCTGTCACGTTCAGCCACCTCTTATACGTAGTCACGAGACTAAAACTCCAGTCCAATAAAGCTGTCAGAGAGAAACTAAAAAAAGTGAGCAGACGTATGAGGAAAAGCAGTGTATCCCCTGCCCTCCCCTCAGCCCCGCACGGCACCCCGGGCAGGGACAGGAGGGGCTTGGGGGGACGGGAGGGACACGGGGCACTGTCCCTCTCCCAGTCCCAGCCTGCATCCCATTGGCAGCAGCCAGCGGGAGGGCATGTGCTACCGTGTCTGTGGTGTGTGTAAGCATGTACGAGGCACAGACATAACAAGCACATGACATGTGTGGCATGGGTGACATGTTGCTCATGTGTGCAAGGCATGTGCATGTCATGTGGATGGGGTTGTTGTGGCATTAGCCTAGCACGTGCACAGCGTGTGCACAGGCACAGTGGCGCATGCATGGCATGTGTGTGGTATGTGCTTGGCTCGTGTGTCATCTTGATGGCATGT
>JAUMJK010001898.1:0-66084 GCA_033558105.1 Coccyzus lansbergi | reverse complement strand
CCCCGCCCCTCACCTGTCAATCTGCCGGCGCTGATTGGCTGCTGCGGTTTGAGCGCCGCGGGGCGCCTTTCAAGCCTTTAGAAATGCCAGCATTGGCTCTAGAAGGGTCCTGGGGGCATTTAGAAGGGTCCTGTGTGGTGCCGACAGAAGCCGAGCGGATCCGAGCCGCTCTTCGAACTGCGTGGATCTCCGCACCGCCCCTCCCGGCTACCCAGCTCCTGTGGGTCGTCCCGTTACCCTGCCCTGGGCAGCAGTACCTCTCTGCGGCCAGTGCACAGCAGCACGGAGTCCCCAATCCCCCCCCACCCCCATCATTGCCCAGGGCATCAAAGGGCTGTACGTTCCACACTCTGATTGGTCACTTCTCGATCCTACTTTGCTTGAGCCGTGTTCTGATTCTATGGCCCTTTTATGGTAAAGTTGCCCTTTTATTGTAAATTTGGCCAGTTTGCCCTTATGTGGTCAATCTGCCCTTTTATGGTAAATTTTACCATTTGCACTTACATACTCAATTAGCCTTTTTATGGTAATTTGCCCGTTTACGGCGATTGGCCAAATTTGCCCTTATATGGTCAGTTTGCCCTTATATGGTCAATCCTCGGGCCCCTGTGCACACACCCCTCCCTTGGCTGCAATATCGCTCCGCGGCCGCGGCACGGCAGCACTGAGTCTCTCTCAATCATTTCCTAAGGCATCGAATGCTATGCGTTCCGCGCTCTGATTGGTCGCTTTTCAATCCCACCGTGATAGAGCTGTCTTTTGATTGGCTGTGTGAACCGTCCTCTGATTGGTGACTTCTCAATCCTACTTTAATAGTGTTGTCTTCTGATTGGCTGTAGATTCCGAGCTGTGATTGGTCCCTTTTCGATCCCATTACGCCAGCACTGTCTTCTGATTCGCTGCGCCTACCGCGCACTGATTGGTCGCTTTTCAATCCCACCTTGATCGTACTGTCTTTTGATTGGCTGCGAGAACGTCCCTCTGATTGGTCACTTCTCAATCCTACTTTGATAGCGTTGTCTTCTGATTGGCTGTGTATTCCGAGCTATCATTGGTCGCTTCTCGATCCCATTCCGCCAGCACTGTCTTCTGATTCGCTGCGCCTACCGCACTCTGATTGGTCGCTTTTCGATGCCACTCTACTAGTTCGGTGTTCCGATTGGCTGTGGACTCCGCGCTCTGATTGGTCACTCCTGGATAGTACTTTGCCTGGACCAAAGTACTGCCACCTCCCTGGACAGCCTTTTCCGGTGACGGGGGGCGTGGATGGGGGAGGCGCGGATTGGAGGGCATGGTTCCTTAAACCCGCGGCAGTACCGCCACAGAGCACTGCAGAAAGCGAGCCCGGAGCGGCGCCGCATAGCACAGAAGGCGAGAACCCGAGCTGCGCCTCTCTGGGCGCCTCTGACTCGGGAGCGCCCGATCCCCGCCCGAAGCAGGACTCGCTGGCGCTCCCGCCCCGCGCTCCGATGGGCCGCCCCCGGGCGCGGGTCGGCGCAGGCGTCGCAACGCGGGGGCCGATGGGGCTGGTAGGTCTCGAGGAAGGAGCCGACCGCACGGGAGCCGGGGACACGGGGGACGTGAGACGCGCAGCAGCCGCGGGTACCCGAGCCGCAGATTTTAACATCCCCGACACTAGGCAGAGGCAGGGGCTGCGGGAAGAGGCAAGACTCGGGCGCCTCTCCAAACAGCGCCGCCTGCTGCCAGCGTTGGGAACCGCATGCTGCCGTTCTTAGGGTGATAGCTTCGGGCCAAGAGGATGCTTTGCAGGTTCTTAGGACACGTAGTAGAGAGAATAATGGAATGCAAAAATAATTATGTTTTTATTACTTCTGCCAGCCTCTGCCTACTAGTTTATTCAACTAAATTAGTGTCTCTCTGTGTCAGTTAGGCTGAAACGGTAACCGTCAATCCCAGTGACTGAAATCCTGGAATTATTAGGAATGCCTTGATCAGATTGCAGAGGAAAACCAATCTGTAAATTTTTCAGTCTCCAAACACAGTATAGCTCAGAAATAAAGATCAAAATTTTATTTCCATGTTGGTAATAAAAAATAATTCTATGACTTCTGTAAACTATTGCATAAACACTATAGTGTAGAAAAGTTGTAACAAGTGTTAACATTTTTAAACAGTTCACTACAAGTAAATGGGTATGCATTATAAATAATATGTTTTGTATTAAGAACAATTTAATTCACAAAATCTTTTCTATCTGTACACTCAAAACATTAACGGCTTCCATAAACTAATATGAGTAAAAATTCCATATTTATTTAGGGACTGATGATGACTAAGGTACACAAGCATGGTGTGACAGTCATATTACTATGTATAATCAATACTAGGATACTCTGGCAGTATAGAACAACTCAAGTATGTCTTTAATAGTCTGCTATTCAAAGAAGACTAATAATAAGCCTGTAACATGCAGCTTGGGATCTAGCTGTAATGAGCATACTTCTGGTTACATTACATCTAACTGTAAAATGCCTGCGAAATTACAATTTTAATTTGTTATTCCCCAGTCTAAAATAATTGGTGACAACATAATGGCATTCGCATTAAAAATTGTATTTTTACACAAATTAACACGGAACTTTCCCAAATACCAAAATGAATCTTGAAAATCGATTTAATTTGCTTTTAGGTATTTTGTGAATTCAGCTAATTGCTGTACTGTAGCCTGGCTAAAATAATTTTAATATATCCAGTTTCTAGATGGTTTATGTAGTGCATGGAGGAGTACTTACTAAGGTCAGGTTTCACTTCTGACTTCCACCAAACTGTTTATTATTCTCCACTTTCAAGTACTAGTGGAAAGGTATGCATTTATTTGTATTTCCAGTTAATTTTCTTTTATAAGATACAGGAACCATTGCTTGCAATTCTTCACAAGAAGAATTTTGTGAAGAATAACGGTGAATTTGGTGTGAGTGTTATGTGTGATGTGTGGTTCAAAAGATTACCCAAGGATTCATCTATAATTATAGCAAGCTGACAGTCTGAAGATTTAACGCATGGGCATGTTTCTTTGGTATGTGTTTTGTTCTCCTCAGAATGGTTGGTTGATAGCTTTTAAGTGTGTCTGTAATTCAGCACCAAAGAAACTTGCAGGGTACACCTGCAAAATATTCAGTACTGATATGACTATAGGGGACGCATCCCTATTTTCAAGATTCGTTACTGTAAAACCCAATGCACACAACTTTAAAAAGCAATAGACTAAACATTTCCTCTAAAAATGCAGCACATATAAACTACCAAGTGACAATACAATGATTCACACTGCAAGTGCGGAATACATTCCTGTTTTGTTCATGTGGCGAGATTAGGAAAATCACCTGCTGCTACCAAAAAAAGGCACCAAAAATAGCCCTAGGACATAAGCAAATGCACTAAAACACACATGAAGAACTATAAATTCTGACAGGACAGTGCAAACCCATACTTCTCTATCTAACAGATGTCACATAACCGCGCGTGGTCAGCACAACATGGCCCTAAGCTGGTTTCTTCTAAAATACCAAAGCAGAAATTTTCAATAACATATTTCTAAATATTTTTGTGAGCACAATGGTTGCAGACTGCTGTTCCAAAATAAACACTTGGTTGAAAAATATATAACAATTTCAAACTATAATTACACATTATTATTTTATTTGCTCACTGTAGTTTTGATTTTTTTTAAAAAAAAAAATCCCAAACCTTACACAACTAAGTTTGCTTTAGTGCAAAATGTAGTTAAGGTTCAAAAATCAGTCTTAGTCATATAGTGCAGATGCAAAAAATACACTGATACCCTACAGCCAGATTTGGTGATCCAAGTTCTTTCTTAGAAGTCTAAAGCTGGCTAGGCCTTTAAAACAGTAATATCTTATTTTAGAACAGAAAAGTGCATTTGGAAAATGCAAATATAGTCCAATTTCATACTTTGCTCAGTACAAACATTTTAAAGAAACTCTGTTAAAATCAACAAAATCACATTATTAAACCCAACTTTGGTCTTCAAAGTGATCGTCTGACCAAAGTTTGAAACATTTGTTTACTATTTATAATTATATATTTTAGTACCTCATTCTACTGCTCCTTTCTAAAAAAAGTTTCCAACATTCCTGTAGACTGACCTGTGTTAGAAAAGCAAGAAGTTTGTACATTTAGTTCTTACAGAAAATGTGTAACGATCTTTTGCTAAAGGAAGGCTTTGTACAAAGAATGCTAAAACCCAACAGAGATGGTGATTTCAGCACTCATGGCATGCGCCCTTTATTTAATGCTGACACATTTTGACAATAATTGTAGTGTACCTCTTGACTTTCGTTTTAGCATGACTGAACTTTAATTATATTAACTCTTTGCTGCCTCTGTGAACTCCCTTTTTGTACTGAATACAGTAATACGGAGCTGTAAATCACGTAACACAGTAGTAGGTCGTTTCCATCTAAGTTGTACAAGTGTTACGCCTGAATTCAACACAAAAAGGAGTAATGCAGGCAATCATTCCATGTTAGAAAAGTAAAAATATACAGTGTTAACATGTACTAAATAATTAACTGCTCTTCCTGAACTGCATATTTCCCAACTACCACAATGAAGTAAGGATATTACCTTTTAAAAGAATCACTGCGTCAAAATGCCACCACCTAATTACATACTCAAATAATTTTGTAATTCTTTTCAGACATGCATTATGCCGTTACTGAGAAAAGTGTATTTTTAAGTATTTATAAAAGCAAGAGAAATATGCAAGTTATCATCAAATTGTTCAATACAAAATTAAGCAATAGAAATTAATTGCAAAATTATTTTTTCTTATGTCTTCTGCCATTTTCTAGGATATTGGGCATAGGCACTTGGTAATATTATATATATCATACCTGCTCCTGACAAGTACAACACAGTTTAGGAGATATACAAAAACTTTAAGACTACAAACACCCAAACTGAGGGAAATATGCAAAAGCACAGTTGTTTACTAAAACTCATCTGTTTCACAAGATCAAAAACATGTCTTTGAATGTGAAAGCATTTGTGCCTCACCATTTTTGTCTCTGCTGGTACATATATAAATAGTATAGTATGGAGTTAACGTCTAAATTGTAAAAAAACCTAGATAAATTGTAATTCATATTTAATAATATTGTTATTTAACACTAAACGAATGTGAAGTATTTTAAATTCACAGCACATATACAACACATCATATTATTGCATATTAAATAAACCTAAGATCTAAAAAGCAGCCTGAAGCAATTTACAACATGTTTTCTAACAAAACACAATAATTTAAAAGTGCTTTTATATTAATCAGAGTTTTTTCAAACATCCAAGTAAACATAGTGTTAGACTAGTTCCAAAATACTGGCTCTGGCGTTCCACACACAGCAGACATCGCAAAGGAACCATCTGTACTGCTGAGTGCGTAGTTACGTTTCTACGTATCCATCTTCTGTTAATGAAAATCACAGGTAGGGACACTTCATTCAGGCATTATGGTAAGACTTATACAAAGTGATTACAGTGCAAATGAACCTAAGTAGCTTGTGCACCAGGAATGTCAGTAGAAGTCAGAAAAGGCTGTGATGGCACCTGTAGGGGAATGAGGGAACCTCACTCAAGACTGCAGGACCGTATCAAATGACTGAAGTTGATATGTAAAGGTGAGCAAGTCTTTTACTGTATCTTAAAGCAACTAAGTTTCTCACATCAAAATGGAAATCAGCCTGGCACTATTAAAGGGATGAATTATGAGTGTTGCAATTCTTATACAAAATACAAAACCCTAGAATTATTTAATTCACAAACTCGATATATCGAGTATTACACCTGTATGTTACCACAGATTTTTTTTCTTGCAGCAGGGACATTCTTCTTGAGCAGCTGCACAGTGATCACAAAGTACATAATGCTGACATGGATTCAGAATAATGCTACGATCACCCTCCTGGCATACGATGCATTTCTTTGACTGAAGCTGAAAAATCACCTGAAAAAACATTACTGCACTCAGTAAAATAGTACATGGTATACACAAGGTGTACAGTTGCATTCTAGCAATTTTAACCTCAGCTGTCCTGAAGAAATTTATAATTTAATAACAGAAAGGACAATGTTTTTGTATGATAGATATCTGAATTGAGGGGCCTCAGATCAGAGCATGCACAACCTTAGCATTTAGAGTAACAGCTGCAGGAGTATAGGTGCTTTTAGAAAGGAAAATATCTAGGACTGAACCTCTGGATTGAAATTTTCCTATGTAATTGAGATGAGTGAAAATAAGAGAAATAAGCCCTTTTCATTGTCACACACTACCTCGTTTTGCCATTTCAAGCCACTGCTACATTTTCTCATGCTACGGGAAATGTTCACATTAGGACAAAACAGAAGCACCCCAAAAGTGAGATACTTAGACTAAAGCTACTGATGCGGATGCTAGCAAGGATGTAACAACTACAAACAAACATCTGCATGCAATAAGCCATATCAGCTCTATTAAGGAACAAGAACAATTTGAAAGCATCTAAAAGCCATGTTAGTTTTTGAAGAGCAAGACCGATTTAGACGAAGAGGAGAACACAGAATGCTATGTGTGGCACTGCCTAAGATAGCAACTTTCTACTGGAAGGAAGAGCTAGGTGAGAAAAGGCCACAGTGGTAAAGGAAACCTGGGAAACCAAGGAGCTGGAAAAGGTGGTAATGGTTCTAATCACTCCAGCCTGACCAAGATGACTTCCATTCCAGGATGCAATGACTTTTTTGGTAAGAGATCCCAAGACTTTTTTGCTCCTCTTTGAATTTCCTTAGGAGAAAAACAATAGTGGTGCCTAATCCAATCCCAAATCCTGTAAATGTACTCGATAACAGCAGCTCGGTAACTAGCAAGTTTCATCCTCATCTGCCTACTTTATTGACAGACACTTAAATTACTCCTACGTTTTAAACTCTTGTGAAGAGAGCTTTTTTTTTTTTTTTTTTTTTTTTAAAAAAAAGACTGTAGTTCATACAGATACAGACAGCACTGGACAGGAGATGGACTGGGACAGAGAAGACACTGCTAAACTCAGACAGGCAGACAGGTACTAGAGTGCGGCAGATTTGAAGTATTGAAAGAAAATCTGTTTCTTTGTCTGAACAGTCCTGCCACAGTCAAACTAGCAAGAACTGGTGTTATTTGTGGTGTCACTGCACTTAGAGGCTGCAAGGGAGAAAGCAATGTGCCCAGCAATTTTTGACGTATGGCACCTGGAGCGGTGCGTGATCATTATCTTCCTTGACGTGCTCAGAGGAGTGGCACCTGATATTCTCAGCTTGAGAAGCCCTGAGAAATGCCCTCAATCTGACAGCAAAAGAGAATCCTAAATCTGGCAGAAACTGAGTGTGGATTTGAGAAAACGTAAAATAAGGCAGCATGCCAGTAAGGCGATTAAAGGACTGGAACATCTGACACGTGAGGAGAGGCTGGAAGCCATGACTGTTTGGCTTTGAGAAGAAATAGCATCTTACTAGTTTTACTCTCTACCCAAAGGGAAAGAGTAAAACATTGTGGCATCCAGTAAAGAAGCAGCAATGGGCACAAATGAAAATACAGAAAATTCCACACAGACATAAGAAAAAAAAACCCTTTACTCACTGGGAGGGTGGTCAAACACTGGAAAAGGTTGGCCACAGAGGTGATGGACTGCATCCTTGTTGATACTCAAACACTACTGGGTAAGGCCTCGAGAAACCTGCTTGAGCTGCCCCTGCTTTGAGCAGAAGGGGCATGGCTGGACTGGGTGATCTGCAAAGATCCCTTCTACACTCCAAGGCTGTACTGGCCTCTCTGACTATACAAACTCCTAGCAGGGGACCTCACCACCTACCTTCTAAACAAGTGAAAAGCATGTAGCTATTTTCATTTATTTAGGGCGACTACTCTTATTTATTTAGGTAGTGCCCAAAATGTTGGAGGTAAAAGCTGGCTTTAAATCTCTTTTTTTTTTTTTTTTTTTTAAAATCACCCCAAGAGTCATTCGCAATTTGTTTTGATAGCTGATCAAAACCAGAGGATTCCATTAGGTTGAGAAATTTCAACTAGCTTCTATTCCAGAAAAGAAAAACTTAACACTGACAGCAATGCTGCGCTTTGAAATGCAACCTGCCATATATGTGCCGCTGAAGGCTACCAAGCTGCCAGTTTCAGTTAATCAAAAATAATTATGCAGATGAAGAAACTCACCTCATCAATTGTTTCTAAATCTAAGTGCAACCGATTCTGTAAGGAACGAAGCTTTGGCAAGGATATCTTTTCTATATCTCCACAGTTTTTCATATAAGGTAATGTAGTTGATAGACCAGAAGCTAATTGTGCTCTCAGCTTTTTTAATTTATTTTCAACTTCCTCCTTCTTCTGAAGAGCAAGTTGTTTGTCTGCATCTGCGATGTTAGCGCGTTCTTTTGCTTCTTGAGCCTCTTTCTGCCATGCATCACATGCCTGCAAGAAAGATTTCCAAAATAATCTTTTTAATACTTTTTTTAAATTAACAACAGAAGAGAAAAATTCAAAAGCCTTCAAAAATGCAGAACAGGCATAACAATGCATTTACTGTCAATTTATCTGACAACTCTTATTCTTTTGTCTTTATGTAACTTTTAGGTATGTCATGGTTACTTGTCTGTCGACAGCCTGAAGCCCTTTTCAAGCAATATAAATAGAAAACATTTAAAAGGTTAAATTCATAATTTAATATCAAGAGACATTAAAAGCTATCAAAATTTAGTACAGCTACTTAGCGGTTCCTCGTTACAGAGAGAAGATCACAAGGGGAAGGAAAAGACTACAGAAAATGTGCTAGACTGGCCGTTACCAATAGCCTCAATTTGACTGCTGAGATGGCTGTCCAGGTACCCTATACAACCACAGCTGCTGGCAAGCCTCTACTTTCTGTGTGCTTATCATCAAAAAGATGTACAGGAGCAAATGTATGTCTTTAGTTGCTTAAATATCAGGATATGTTGCCGTTCAACCCTATCCTGAATACGTGTAAGCGTCCCTTGTCTAGAAAGGCAGATAAACTTTAAGAAAATGAACTGCGAAAAAAACTCAGTTTCCTTTATGCCAACTAGCTCATTTTGAGGATAGAAATAACATTCCTTTGACAAACTCTAATAAAACTCTGGATCCAAGGATAACAAGACATGTAAAAAGGAAAGGCAGTAGGAGCCGCTTGGCAGTTACAATTTAATATCACCATAAATTAGTGTACCTGTTTTACTTGTTGCCAAGATTCTTCCCACTGTTTTAGTTTCCTCTTGGCATCATCAAGTTCCTGTCTTACTCGAGTTAGTTCATTCCCACTGGCATTTGAACTTATTGAGGGGGTAGAGCCGCTGCTTAGTACTGGGGATGGACTAGGAGAAAAGCTCCCGGTTACAAAGTCCCAGATGCTCCCGGTAACACCATTTAAACCTGTAAAAAAAAAGGCAGGAAAAAAAAATCAATCTGCACACACTGCTGTAAGATGTTTCAACATAGAACAAAAACAGGTATGCCACATACACAAAACTTATACTTTTATCTGCAATTCTCATAACATTATTCCACTACCTTCAGAAACGTGACAGTCTAGAAAGTGTTTACAGTATTTAGAGCAATTCAGGAGACTTGCCACATTTTTTTATTGCCTCTTCTCATAAAAGACAGTACAATCCACAAAAGGAAACAGAAGAGGAGTTAATTTATATACAAAAAGCTCTGCTCCTAGCAGCTCATACATCATTTTAATTCCTTCTTTGTTTCGTATTTTCCTTCAGCAAAATGCTGCAGCTAAAATGCATTCCTGCTGCCTGTATGCCAATTGCTCTATTTTACCTGTTTCGAACATGTCTGTAAACATCTCCTTTTCCAAGATTCTTCTTTTCCCTTCACTAGGAATGGAAGTTCACTCCTTGAACTTTCTCCCACATGCCATGTATAACTCCATTACCAGTGTTATCAATTACAACAGCTAGGCTTTCTTGTCCAGATTAAGTTATAAGAAAAATGCAAAGCCTTGAACCTTCCATGGAGATCTGTCTTACAATATAAAAAACGCAGCCTTCAGGTTACTTACCTAAAGAGTTGTGAGAAGAGGTTGAGGTGCCTAACATGCTGTGTTCTGTCTTCACAGGCTGAGGCTGCTGGTGATGAGGAGCCGCAGTGGAGGAAACAAATGACTGAGACAGTGATTGTGAAAGAGAACTGAGTGGAGAAGTTGAAAGGGATGATGATGAATGTAAGGACGAGGAACGAACGAGAGAACCTGGAATATTGACAGGTGCTGAACTTCCCAGTAATCTTTGACCTGTGTATACGTTGTGGGGGAAAAGGGGAGGAATTAGTTCCGAAGCAGTACACAGCTCTCTGTATTTTCCTGAAAGATGAATCAAATGCAAACTAAATTGCACACACAAATAACTTTTCCAAGTGCCTGATAACAATTTGTAGCTTTACACAGCAGTGGCCTCGTCTGCAGCTACAAAGGCAAAAAAAGGACTTTTCAGATCAAGTTATTCTACTTACTCATTTTTGCAGCCAACAACACAAGGGGAGAAACTGACTGAAACCCAAAGGTTTAAGAAAATTTTGGGGTTTATTTTACTAAATAAAGTAGAGTTAAGCAAGTGAGACTACATACCTTGAAAATCATACAGAGCATAATAATCATTCGTCTACATAATTTTGTTCAGTAGATTTTTAATGTCAAATGTATTGAACTCGCTATGAAAACTGAGTTTGAAACAAAGTGAGAATGAATAATACTTTAGTCAAACAAATGCATTGTTCATAATTTCCACAAATAATGATAATGATCAAAACCAGGTATTAAAAATAGGATGTTAAAACATGCAATTACTTCAAAAAATATGCACAGATGCAGTGCATTTTACTGTTCAGGAAACAGTTCAATATTTACTGTGAAGATCTTATTTATCCATATGTTTGAATAGTAACTAAAAATGACATCTTTCCTTTAAAAAGATACAGCAGTCAAATGAGTATACTTAAAGCAAGGGTCATGATTCTAGTTTTCAGGTTTTATTTAAAAACAGGTGAATTCATATCATCAGAGAAAGAAAGCATTATTCTTTTTATAAGCATTTAAAAACAAAAAGAGAGACATACTCATTATAAACTGCACTGCCACAATGTCTTCAACAAAATGTATCTCGAAATACTCAGCAAACATGTCCTTATGACCAGCTGCTTGTGGAAGACACAGGAAGACTGCAGTTGTACATAATGTGCCAGGCAACAAACGCAGACCGCTCAAGATGAGCAAGGAAGCAACAAAGTAAAAGGAGTTTAGTTAAAAAATCTGGCCCAGTAAGAATTCTCTTAAAATTTAAGAGCCAATGTAGAATCCCAAACAAACACTATGAAATGGCAGTTTGGCAAACACAATCTGCCTGCATGTGTTGACCTGACGGGGCAAGGTTTTGGTAGGTAGGCATCGGGCTGCAGTGTTGGCCAGGAGAGACTGAGGCTGCCCAGTGCCTGACACAGCCCATTCCAGTTGGCTTTCAGGGACCTGCCGCAGAGTGCGGCAGACATGGCACTGGTGGCGCCTCTGGGGGTATTTAAGAAAGGGCAAAAAAAAATGTCATACAAGCAGAGGAGGAAGGAACAAAAAGTGTGAGAAACAGCTCTGTGAACACCGAAGTCAGGAAAGTAAGGACGGGAGAAGGTGCTTTACCTTCCTCTCCTTTGCCAGAAGGAGTCAAATAGCTGAATATTTCCCAACAGACTTTTGACTAAATTGTTCCTTCCAGGTTAGATTCAAGAAAAGATTATGTCCCTAACTTGCAAATATTAAAGTCTAAAGGTTGCTGGCTCTTTCTCCTCAAGAATTACCCACCTAACCATGGAAGTATTTGTTGGTCCCCACAGCACATTCTGCCTGCTGTCAGACATTTGTGAGACTCAACACGCAGGTAAGTCAAATTCAGGCATAATGCCTTCCTCTAAACGCACGTAACTCCTTCCACCATGTCCATGGATCAAAGTCTTTTAGCAGGATAAAAAACAAAACCAAAAATGCTCAATAGACTGGTGCCTTGCAAAATGCAGACGGGCAATCTATTTACATCACAAAGTTGAACAGCTGGAACAAAACTGAAGACTTTTCTTCAGTTTTTGCTGTCTGTAACTGTTTTGATAAGTTTAGAAACATAAGAAAGAAAGATATTTTAAATAAGTACAATTTTACAGGTTGGACCTTTTACCTGCTACTCCAAGGTCACTGGCTTCTTGATCTTCTAATTCTTTATCTACACATGCGACGTTCACATCGTTAAAATGCAAATCTAAAGCAGAACCTGTGAAACAAAACATCATATCAATTAATTACCTGTAAATTATCCAAAAAAACTATCATGAGGGTTGAAATGTGGAAACTTTGTCTCTTTTTGTTAGTGCTTCCACCACAGAACTACAGACACAAAAAGAAGGATATGGTCTGCATTTTCTAAAAGAGAAACACTTTCATATATAGGCTCTTTAAGCATATATATGGTGAGAAAGACAGAGGAAACCCAGATTTAAAAGCTCCTCTTCACATTGGGTTTTGGATCCCCGTTGCTGCACTTGTGCCTTCCCTACCTTTGCCTTTTGTACAGGTAAGGAGAGCCCATTCACGTGCAGCGCTGTAGCCTGCCTATCTTGCCCCTTCAGCCAGCTGCTCCAGTAGTGCCTTCAGAGCCTCTGCGTCAGTATGTTTCCTTTCCTGTTCTCATGCTCACCATCTGCCAGCCCTAAGAGCATTGTTATAGTAAGTTCTCAGTGGAAGTGACTGCCACTGGTGTGAGGGTCACGCTTCCTTTCTCCTCTTCTCCTACACCTGTTATGTTTTTATTTACATTAGAGGGTCCCAATAATACCTTACATGCAACACCATCCACTGGCCAGAGTGCGCTCCAATTAACACTAATAAACCATAATGAGGAAGAGATCATAAGGAGTTTGGGGTGGTCTTGATGAAAAACCACATTTAACGTAGTTAATATGGGAAAAGGTATTATGTGTGAGAGAACCAGCTGCTGCACTGGATGGGATGCCTAAGAGAACATGCTCATCTGCCGAGCCTGTCGCTTCTTTTCCCACCCAGCCACTGAGACAGTTTTCTCTTTCCCTTTCTTCTACCTCTTCTTTCTTATGTTTCTATAGTTATCTGGAAATAATTTCCTCCATTATGTGCTACCAGTCATGCAACCTACTAATAAATCTTCACACCTGTGAACCCGTCTTAACACCCTCTGCACAAAAGCACCATACGCCCGTGAGAGTAAACCTCTCATCACTATACTGCAGGATACTCTGGGAGAGATCCCTTTCACGTCCACCAAGTGAAGGCATTCCATTTTCTTTCAAAAACTTCCAAATTCTCTCAGTCATGAAGAGAGAGCCTTTAAAATCCCATCGTCAGCACCATTGTTATCTTTAAACAGGGAAATAAACTGTTTTTTGCAAGCTCTTACATTCCCCACATCACCTAATTTTAAGTTATTTGCAATGTCTGGCTCAGTATGTTGCTGCACAAGTACGACAAGTGGGGACAAAACACGATGAGGCTGACGTAAATCATGCTACTCAAACAGTAGATCAAATCGGAGCCTGCACCCTTCATAAATCACTACCCTGTCATGTTCTCCTCATGCAAGACCTTAACTTATTCTGCCACGCTCATCCTCCCCCACCACAAAAAAGAACTGACATATCTCCTCACTGATTAGTATTTAGATTTGCCAAGCTAAATTTCTGATGCCTTCTGGCTCTCTCAGATTCCACTTCTCACAGTGGAAAGTCAGTGGAGCGCAGTGAGGGAACACAGGTAGCATCTTAAGATCACAACATTTAAGGGAAGCAAATGTAGAGCCACCTATTTTCCTTGAAGAGCAAGTCTACCTAACAGGCAAATCACCCATGCTTGAATATCCCACAGAAAGCAATGAAAGCAACCAAAACATTCCCACGGGCAGGTCCACCCAGACCCTAACACAGACAAGGTGGAGTATCAGGCTGGCACAGATATCCCATAACGTTAAGGTCTCACCTTCTCCCTTTGACTACTTGAGCCACCTATTCCCTATTTATTCTTCTGCAAATCTGTCTCCTTTGATGCTTTTCTTACTTTAAAATTTCTTTTTTTCTTCTTATTTTCAGAAGGACTTAAAACACCCTGCAGCTTTTAAGATCTTACATTATCTTTTTTTTTTTTTTTTTTTGAACCAGAACAACACCAGACAATTCAACCAATTTCCCTGACTATGACAGGAGTAGACTGCAACAATATACCTTCTTCCACTCCATCATTCCTCAGTTTTCAACACACTGTCGAAGTCTCAATGTAACATACTAGTTCTGTCTGATTGGTATGCTTATTCCCTGATCCCCTGCATGTTTTTTCCCCAGCTCTTGGGGACTACTACTCAGGGAGTAGGCATAGGGGCTTGGAGTTCCCTGTGAGATCAAAGTGAAGGGCCACAGACAAAGCTACAGACACCACTGACTGACAATGCTTCCTCAGTCCTTGCTAATCTAACTCCTGCATTTCCTCTAATCCTTTATCCAAGCTTACTCATCCCCCTTGCTGCAGCTTTTTTCCTACCCCTTTTTTAGATGATTCTTCAATCCACCACTTCCAATAAGAACACTATACAGTTATTTTCCATTCTACGATAACACCTTTGTTTTCTGCCCTGTTCAGGTTATGTGCAGCACCTTATTTGCAATGCCATCCTGTATATGCACAAAGCAGAGCTCTGGAAAAAGAATTTATATGTATATGAAATTCTTCTAAGGAAAAACACAAAATCTACACAGTTACCATGAAGTACACCAGCTTATACATACAAAAGACATATGTTAAATGATTCATATTCTGTTAACAAACATAGCATACCAGAAACTGCTATAGAAAAACATTTGTAGACAGCAGAGGTATATATATTCTAACTCAGAAAAATCAAGACTCTCTTATGCTGAATAATATAATCCCACTGGCACATGGGAAACAGCGTATCACTGTTTAAATGACTTTGAAACACTTGTTCAGTCTATCACAATCTAAAAATTACCCTGAATTATCACCACAATACAGAAATTTTATCGTGGGTTTTATTGTTATATGAGTACCTCTTACAGCCAGCCTCCCTCTGCTTATTCCAGAAGCAAGGTTTACCTTTAAAAAATTGCGATTTCATTCCATAGTATATCTTCAAATATTAACTGTAAAGCGGATGATATATTACTTGCACAGAATAAAAACTAAAACTCTGCTTATTCCAATTCTGAAATTTAAAAAAATATTTAAAATTTATTTTCTGTTAAGGAAAGCAAGATATGCACTTGTGAGGCTGCAGAAAAGGATCCTTTATTTAATCTCCTGCATTGATTTTTTTCCTAAAAAATTAAAAGAGAGAATGCCTAACTTACCGTGCTGAAGTGCTGACTCACTGCCTGCAGTCTCCTGCTCGCTGCTACACATCTGTTTAAACCCAGAAAGCTTCAAGTACCCCAGCTAATCGCAGCAGCTCCCTGATCATGTGACTTACACCACAGAAAGGGAAGTACAGCATCTTTCGAATCATAACATTCCCTGCCACAGCCTCCTGAATAAACCACATCTAGTGCAAAAGTGCCACAAACAAGTTTGTGGATAGAACTCCTCTCTGTGTCCTTTCAGGGCTGGTCCACATAGTGTGAACAAAATATTTTGCCCCTGAACATACAAGGAACCAGACTGAAGAACGTGCAGTGAGCCGAAGAAAAACCTCCGATTTCCACGGGAAGACAGTAAGAGCTGTAATGGCACTTCCGAGGTAACATGAAAATCACAAAGTAAAATCCCATCAGCCCACCAACCGAAGTTCAGGAGACAGTATTTCTGTTTCTCAGGGAGATGCATTACAAAGGTTTTATGTTTTTGGGGTTTTTTTTCAATCAAGACTCACCTATTACTGATTCAACTGTGTTGCTGCTGGAACAGAATGGGAGAACTTTGACAGCAGAGACAGTCGTAGGAGATGAACTATCTGATCCAACACTGGAGGCCAGACTCGAAGTGATACTTGAAGCAAGTGGGTTAACTGCTGAAAAAACACTGAGATGGTTCTGTTGAAAGGAAACAAATGACATATGTATGCACGTACAAACACAATGACAAAGAAGTGTGTACAAAGACATAAAATAAACAATGTATTTTTAAAAGTAATTACTTTATTCCAAACAAAGAAGTCCAGAATAACCCTCTGAATGAATAGATTAAGATAATTTTTCTTATCATTTACAAGCAAGTGCATTTCTCCAGTGTGTCTGCACGTCCAAGGGAACTAATTCTGCTATCTGAAGAAAGGTGTTTAAATACTTGCAAGTAAGCTCTACAAACATAACAAGTTAGCTGAAGCCTGATGTTCAAAAGTAAATTATCTATTGAGGAATCGTATCATTTCGTTATGCGTTTGTCCACAAATTATTTTTTTTCGATCTGCAGATTTTCTCAGTAATCTACATGCATCTGTTGTATAAACTGATCTTCAGTTTAGATAGTTGAGAAACATGACTGTACTGCACACATGTATCACATTATGTAATGATCTGTACCTGTGCTAATTCTTTCAAGCTGAACTTTTTTTTAATATAAAACATACATTTAAATTATAAAATGTAAGAAATGCAAACAATATACAACCACGTAAAATTCTACTGGAAAATAATTTCACAACGTCTACAGGGACTTGGTGCAGAGTTTCCAGTACACTTACAATAAGATTACTCTTATTGTTTGAGGTTTTTTTTATTTATTCCCTCCAATCTTTCAGTTAATAAAAACAACATTTAACTGGAACTGAATGAATCCTCATATCCTCTTGTTGTCTTCTGTGTGATGAGCAGTGATTGTGTAGCATCTACTCTCCAGATTTCTACCAATACCACAGAAAATTTCAACTTCAAAGCTTGATATACAGCAAGATTGAGGCTGATAATGACCACGAGAACTAATATTTTTTTCTTTAAAAATGGGCACAAACTGACTAAGACTGACCGTATCTGTGACTTCAAAACTCTATTCTGGGGCATATCAAAACATAACAGAGAGACAATATACACAGCAACAAGACAGGACAGAAAGGTTATTAACAAAAAGATGTCAAACACATTTATAATCTCAGTACTCTGAGCCCAAAACTTGATGCCATATTCTGGATGTGGTCTAACAAGTGCTGAGCAGAAAGGTAATCCATGCCATTGATCTACTCCATGCTCCTGTTAACACAACCTGGGATAATGGTGAGCCCTCTCTGCTGCCAGAGCACACTGCCGGCTCACATTCAGCTTTCTGTCTACAAAGACCCTTAGGTTCTTTTCCCCAGAGCTGCTTCCCAGATAGAGAGTTCTTGTTCTCAGCCTGTATTGCTGCAAGGGGTTCTTGCTTCTCAGGTGCAGAGCTCTGCACTTGTCCTTAATGAATTTCATAAAGATCTCATTGGCCTACTCCTCTATTCTGTTCACTTATCTCTGAACAGCAGCCCAGACTTATTGACTGGTCCCGCCAATTTCATATCATTTGCAAATTTGATTCCCTCACCAGGTCACTGATAAAGATGTCGAACTGTGTATGTCCTAGTTACTCTGTTAGATATCAACAGTGGTAGAAGGCAACGTAAAAACTACTTTTTAGGGCAAATCACAAAAAAAAAAAAAAATAGCAGTTTCCAAGGCTGCCAGTCTCACTAAATCATAGATGTGTAGTGTAAAAAAAACCAAAGTAGTCTTTTCAACTGGTTCATGTGCTGTCACTCTCCTCTACAGAACTCACAGGATCCACCTAATCTCTCCCTGTTTTTTCTGCATCTTATTTATTCTCTCCTTATTTAGTCCCTCCTTACTTATTGTCCTTTGGCTTTTTAATTAGAAGATACATTTTAATCCTCCACTTTAGATTACACTCCTGTATGGCTGCACAAATGGTAGAACTTCCATTCCTGTTGATCTCAATCATTGTCATTAACAAAGCATCAAGGTGCTTGTTCTACCACTGAAAAGATGGTAGTCTTAAGCCCCTTTGCATATACAGAATGACCTCTAGCACTTGATGTGTTTCGCGTCACGACACATCAAAGCTATGCCCTCTTCCGTGTCATTTAACTATTTTTCTAATTTTGAGCATCTGACTCTTGAACAACTGTATCGTCATCCTCCTTCTGACCTTGCTTGAAATTTATCAACCCATACCCAAATCAAGTTAATCCAAAATTTCAATGCAAAAACTCTGTCATGGAATTGCTATAATCAAAACCATCCTCAACTTGCCTCATATTCTTCTCATCCTTGGTACTCCCTGCAGCACACATCTATTGTACATTTTCACAGAATGCAGTGCTGGCTATCGAGGACCATGTCCGGATGCCTTTTGCATAACTCCAAGGAGGGAGACTCCATAAATCCTCTGGGCAACCTGTTCCAATACTCCATTTCACACGTACACTAAAAAAGGATTTCCATATGCTTAGATGGAACTTCCTGTGTTTCAGTTTGTGTCTGCTGTCCCGTCACAGGGCACTTATTTTCCCTACACCATGCTGAGAAATGCCACATAATTCCGATACTGCATTAATAAATTATCAAAAAGGGCAATATTTTTACAACATTTAGCTTTTGGCAATACCTGCTTATTGTCTTGCTCACTTATCTTCTGCTGTTTCTCAGTTGAGAAGCTTCGATGTTTTGCCTGGAAGAAGAAAAGCCTCTATAACACATGATCCTAATGAGTCACTGCTGTAAAATAAATTATTAGTTTATGAAGGGTCAGCGGCAGCTCTGTAATGATATCTTCCACAGGTGGACTTAATTTCCCTCACTGCAGTCCCATACAGAGATTTAAATTTTAATGATCATAGGAGTACATCTACGCAGAAAAGGAACAGCAGTTAGATGTTCCACTGATATGCATAACTGAGCACATGCAAGTTATTTCTGGTGGAAAAACATATTAGCATTATGCTATGACAGAAATAACACGTCCCAAGTGTTCATCAGCTGGGAAATACTTCTCCAAGAGAGGCTGGTGGGATAATTAAACCTGCAAGGGGTTACTCCCTGTCTCCTTAGCTAAAAATGGCTCTTTCTGCAGCCTTTGAGCAGTCTTGTTGTGTCTGTTCTTTGTCTCCTCTGGGAGAGATTCCTAATCTGTCTTGTAATGAAAGGTCCCCGGCAGTAACAACTCTTCTCCCTATATGTCTTCCACCACTCTAGATACTTCTTTATCAGTTGCAAAAGTCCATCACCGCTTTCCCTCCAGACAGGTTCAATGTGGCCACTGAAAGGCCAGCACAAGGTCTTTTTCCGGCTGAGACATGTTCCTTGTAGCAATATATTACTCGCTAATTGTAGCCAAACCAGCAAAAAATAGGTCTTCACAAGTGGTTACCTCATTTCTCAATTACTGCTGCCCGGTGTCCACAAAGCAGCCATTTGTTACTGTAACTGCCTTGCTTCCATGACATTTGATCAATGATCACTTGAACCCCATATAGGGAGAAGGAAATGCTTCCTATCACAATGACCAGTTCTCTAACTTGTAGCCTGTGTGAACACGTACGTTTAAGAAAGCAGTCCTCCCTAGAGAACTTTACTTAGAGTAATGATCTTGCCATCACATGCAAATTACCATTTATAAAACCCATTTTCCTTCCTTTCATTCTTTTTCTTTCCTGTACTAATGCACATTTCAGGTTATGGAAACCAGTTCTGACAAGTCACAGGTTTGCAAGAAGGCTGATCACCTTGGCTGCAGCTTCTTTAAATGTGTTATTGGAGGTCCTTTTTTTGAACAACTCCTTTCTGACAATTTAGAAGTGTAATCAGTATTATAATACAGCAAGAAAAAAATAACTTTATTAGGTAATTCCTGGGCCTTCAGCTTTTTTCTTGCAGGACAACAGAGCTGATTCATTCATGTCTTTCCTTCTTCCAGATGTCTCTAGCACTGTCTGTCTTCTCCCTACCACAAGAGGCTCGCTATATTTTATCATATATGTCTGCCTCAGCAATTAACTTGTCCAAGGAGAGAGGCAGCTACAGGTGGTAGAAGAAGCAGACCAAAATTAATCAAAGTTTGGAACTCATGAATAGTACTAACAACCAGAAATTAATGCATATTCTCACCATATATTTCCAACAATAATTACAAACTAATCCTATCAAGACTAGCTGTGATTCTTTTTCCATTGTTATCTTGCTTTGTTCTTGGCAGCAGGGGCTCAAGGTGCCAATCACAACATTTCTGTGAAGTTAGAATTCACTGTGTGTCAGCTGAGCTGCAGCGACTGTTTGCATGACCGTTCTTGGCCCGTGACAACTGTAAAGTGATTTTATGTGGTTTTGCTCACTAAAGAACAGAGTTCCAAACTCTGTGTTCTAAATCAACAAATTATTCCATGAGGCAGACCACATTTTCTGCTGAATTTAATTTAACTTAAGACCGTAGTTGTACTTCTAGACCCAAATTATTCACATACCTGATCTTCTCGTTCAAATCCTGGTGCTTTTGGATAGCTAGATGTTGGTGAAGAAACACCTGATGTGCTAGACTCAGAACACAAATCGCCATTTGCTAACGATCTCTGTCTACAAAGAAGTCCGAGAGGTGATAAAGAACTACTGCTACCAGAACTTGATGTTACAGTTGGACTTGAAGAACAGGAAATCTGTAGAAGACGGAAAACAGTGTCTAATGTACTCTATTTTTTTTTTTAATGTTTACAGCTGTAGTCTCCCTTTGTAACATAAACAGTTGAAATTAGAAATTTATTTCAAAATAGGGTAAATATAACATTAACTTTGCTTTATTTGCATGTATTTTCGATATAAAACCCGTTTAGCTTAAAGAAGTAGCAGATGACAAGAGTAACATGGGGCCATTGTAGATACACAGACTTCAAAAGGAGATGTACTTCTACGTACCAGAACATAGCCTTGTTTGCTCCGTACACACAAACAGAATCACAGGCAGAGATTACCTTACTTAATGGATATTAATTTAAAATAAAGGAATACTTGTTTTCTGACAACCCTGATTTCCATTCATTTGTGTATTTCTTAATTCACAGTTTAATGCAAGCATTAATACAACATTTCATGCTTTTATAAGAACTCATCTGGATCAAGCCAAGCAGTTCAAGAAGAAAATTATATTTAGAATCTTGGCAAAAAGCGTCCCAATGCTTGTTTGTAAATCCCAAAAGGCTGCTTTCTGAGATTCTTAAGAAGTTTGATGATTAGTAATTTAACCTTTTAACAGTTAAAAATTTATAGTTTTTATTTCTGCTGTACCTTTCCCACAGAGTTTTAAACTTCTAAACTAAAAGGCTTAGGCTGAAGGTATAATCTGTAAAATCATTTTGGATAATTTTTTTGTTAGAGGTACAATTCTGATCAACATGGAATTTACGAATGGAGATGCCAGCATCCTACCATAATGTGTTTGAGTGAAACTGCGGGCATCGCTTGTTTCTACACGTTTCAAGTAAACAGCTCAATTTTCTTAAACTAGATTTAGAACTAGACTGTCAAAGGCAGTATGGAAATAGTTGCATCCTACGTTTATGCCTAGCAGCCTCATGGTGAGAACATTTAGCGGTGATATGCATATCAGTTCCTCTCGTGCTTGTTTCCCTACAGAAACTGCCAGTTCTCAAGGAACTGAACTAGTGGAACCAAACATTTAGCGAGTAAAATTCTGCCAAAGTTGTTTTGGTTTGTTTAAATACAAAATACACACTGAATCAGACAGACTAGACAAAAAATGGTAAACTTTCAACTTTGTGTTAATTGTAACCCTTAACTTTACTCTATGCTCCTAAGTACTTGAACCAAATCAGGATTTTTAATAGGAGACAGCTCTCTGCTCAGAATAATATAACTCACTATGTTCCTCCTGAGCAGCAGGAACTTCAGTCTTAAGTTCCTGTGAATCAGGCAGGGTACAGATGTGAACTTCGACGAGGTTTTAACCCTGGACAGAAAAAAAACACCTCCAACAAATATAAGCGTTGTACTGACTGAAGATTATTACCTATGTTTTCACTTGTGCCTACCACTACAGAATATCTCCTGTCGCAAACCTTATCTATGTGGAGATCTGTAAATAGATTGCTTTTGAAGTTCAAAGACAGCTTCTCTATGCAACAGACTGAAACATACATATACCCTGAGAGCTGACAGAGGTAGAATAGCAAAAATAACGAAATCTATGGTCAACGTTTATTCAGACAAAATTCCTTCTGAAGTCAAAGGCTAAACAATTAATGTTTTGACCACAAGCTTGTTACAACATGCAACATTTTTTTTTCTGTTACCACCTACTCTAAATCCAAAACCTGAGGGTTGCCCCTGTGCAAGGCAATGCTAAGTTTGCATACTTTTTCAGCACTATAATACTTAATTTCTTTCTGTATGTTAAAGAAAAGAGGAAAGGAGGGGAAAAACCAAACCAAAACAATACTTCTAGGAAAAAAAAAACACATTGCTTTTAAGTGAAAATATATTTTTCCCAATAAAAACATGCTAAGGCATTCAGTTGCATATCAAAAGGTTTTGAAAACTTTTTATGAATACCATATTTACATCTTGTAAGTACGCTTAAACACATAATTCAGGTAGGACCAGGCTGCTTAAGACACAAGCACAATCAACAGAAGTTGGAATTCATACAGTTGCCTCAACTCTGGAGGAAGCCTTCAAGATGACCTTTGGAAACTGCTCTACAAATGTAACAAGATTTGTGGCCTTTGATTTTTCTGAGCATGGGATAAAGATGCCCAGTAGGTTCAAGTAGTCCTCAGGAATGTGTCCCTTTTAAAAATGGAAATCTGCCATGCTACGCAGAGACATCAGCACAGGAAAGAGACAGTTCAACCCCTAAGGATTTTGAGCCTCAAGCACCAGTACTTGGCGACATTACTTACCTTAAGAGGCTAGTCTGTAAAATTTCACAGATTAATTTTTAAGCTTAAGTAAACACTCGGTTGGATACATTTCAGATTACCTCCTACTTTCGCAGATGGTACAAAAGAACAATTATTTTCTATTTTGTTTTAGGCCCTGAGCCTAGAAGGGCTAACGTAAATATTCTATAATTGATAAACGCAATTAATCTTTTATGTATCTCCTATTCCATCACCAGAATAAATAGCAAGTTTTCCTATTACTTCTGCAGTGCCACAAACTTCAAAACCATTTACAGACAAACTTCATCATACAGCTAGGCCTTTGCTATGTGTTGTCACCAAACGGTATACTGCAGTTCTATAACAGTAACAAAGAGACCTGATGCATGGAGAAGACCAGCAGTATAATCCTAAATTAAAATGTAAACGGTGAAAGCAATGTATCTGAAACATGGATGAACCTACTTCAAGACTTTCATGCACATAAGTATTCAAGAAACTTAGTCTACTATCATTTCCTATAACTGAAGAATCCAGACACATCAATTTTACCAGTGCAACAGAAGAAACTATAAGGCAGACCCTCTTAAAGTTAAATAAAGAATGAAAGAGAAGAAATTCATGTTATGAAAAAGGGAGCAGTAGGAGAATGAGTTAAAAAGGAGATTTTCTTCTGGCAATTAAATGGCATTAAGTAGAGCACAGAAGAGCAGTAATGTTTAAGAACAAGCAGTAATAGATGAAAGTAAAAGTTGCTGGTATAAACGCAGCTCCTAACAAAGACATATATGAATGGGAAAAGGATGAGTAAATTTGTTGCTACGATGCATACAATGACTCTGAATCTCACTTAAGGCACCTCACAGAAAAAAATGAGTGCACTCATCTAGGGCTTGGTAGAGCAACATAACAAAAAGAAACAGAAGAGGCGATGGCAAGCGTGGAGAATGCAGTAGTACTAACTGAAATGAAAAATTACAGTCAAGGGAAATACTGTGCCACATTGGGTAAACTACTTTGTGTAGGTTAAGCACACTTAGATGATACAGCTGGTGGAGTACAAAGCAAAGGGACCTGCGAAGGCAGACCGGAAAAAACACAGTATGATCAAAGATGAGGTGAAGAGACTGACAAACCTATCAAGTTAGACACATCAAGACAGAAAGCTGCTTCAAAACAGAAGACTTTCTAAATAAAAAAGGCAGACTCTTTCTTAGAACCTTTCATATACAGAAACAGATTTCTGTACTTGGAACCTAAGATAAAATATAAGCACACTGGCATCTTTATTCTCAGCCTGCAGGTCAGCAATATGAAGCAACATGGAAGAAACTCAGAAATCTTAACAACTGCACTATTTAAACATTATTTAAAATATGCCCTTTTATCTGGTTCCTAACCAAAGAATATTAATCAACAGCACCGGAAAAGCAGAAGTGAAAATTCTGGGAATAAATGTGTAGGTGCTTATGACTCTGCACTGCAAATGAGGTAAGAAAAACTCAGGTCAGGAGAGAACAAGAGAGGTGTGTACTATCTTTATATATTATTTTTCAACAAACAAAACTTAATAAATGGATCTATTCCAACTGATACTAAAAGAAAGATAATAAAAGTTCTATAATACATCTTCCTCCTTCCTCTCCCCTGTCCTTAACTGATAACGTTTTCCTAATATAAACTACATTTATCACACTTGTAATCAGACACTTATGTACTAGCAAACACATTGCACTACCATAAGAAGCTTTAAGTATAAAGCATGTTCAGGTAGGACATCAATTCACTCCCAGTGTTGACAAATTAAGGCAGAGAAGAGGGCTAGGATCACAAAAGATCTTCCATGTATGAAACTTTTCCTATAGAAGAGAGACGTATGTCAATTAAGCTGTCCTGTAGTTGTATATTAGATTAACAATAACGTTCCTCGCTTTAGCATTCAAAATATTGCATCTAAAGACCAAAAAAAAAAAAAAAAAACGAACTCGAGAACAGAATAATAATACATAGTTATATCTGGTGCCAAGGACAGACGTTCCATTTAGTCTTACAGTACGAATTAAATTTTACTGCTTGACATTTACTATAGCTGTAGTTTTCCTCAAATTTGCTGAAGCACAAAGAAACAAAACCCCAGATGTTTAACAAGTAAAATAAACATTACACAATAACACAGTAATTATTAGTAGTAACTTTTCCAGAATTATTCACACTTACATTTGCAGACTGCCCACTGCTATCTGTAATGCTGTTTGTTGAGTTAAGAGTGCTGTTCCATTCATTTGCAATTCCTACGCTGTCTGGTGAAAGCAGGTGAGTGCCTGGCTTTGACTGACAACCCGTTTGCAGTATGACTACATTCACGGTGTCCTCTGTTGAAGGAATCCCCAACAAATTATATGCAGATAGGAAACTTAGCTGTGTGAATTTAACAGTTACATAGCTAGTACCAAACACAGCATCTGTCACATGGAAACATCAATAAGACACACACAATCGCTCTCTTTTTCTTTAAATACAAGCATAAAGACAAGGTAAGAGTAATAAAACTCACTATTATGTATTTGTGGCTACTAACAAATGTGAATCCCTTATTTACTTGTTCGGTAAAAAATCTGTGGAAGATAGACGAAAATTCCTATATTTTAAGAACCCTAGGGTTTGCTTTACTTTCCAGAATCTCTATCAGAAATGAGGGTTTAAAGACAACATTTTTAGAACTTGTGACTGGAAAGGTAACAATGGCATTGCAATTAAGCAGTTCTTTGTTTTCTTTTTCTAGTCTATAAGCAACTGACATTGCACACTTCACATACTGGAGTGCAAGGAGAGTGTAGGAATAACCTAAGTTGATGCTGCTATTAAAAAGAATCACCCGCAGAATTAGCTGGTGTAGGTACAAAACAAAAGAACTGAGTACTCTCTTCGGGAAAAAAAAAAAAAGCCCCTCTTCCCCTTCTCCGTATATTATCAATTCGAATGCAGTGAAGACGTAACCGGGTCTATGGAGGAAAAAGGACACCTGACAATTTTCTCTGTGTTCTTTTTCAGTTTAGTCAAGGCCGTCATTCAACAAATACTGGTAAGGATGTATAACTTTTACCTAAGAAGTTTAATAAAGATTTGAATAGGACAGGTAATATATTTTACAGAGTCAAGCAAGTGTGTACAGAATTGCCAAACCGAGCTTGAGAAGTTACCAGGACAAATTGCATTTGTAAAGAGAAGCACCTCCTGTTCTACTGCTGTCGTAAATTTTACGCAAATACAGGAAGCTCACATAGCAAAGTACAGTATCAGAAAACACAGAACCCACTTCTAGAAACAAATGACACCTACTTTTAATGCATAAAGAGCATTTACGATGTTAAGTCACTTTGTTACTGATGCACGGAAATGATGGTTCACTTTTATCAACACTGATAGAAAATAACAGCTCGTTCACTTACTTTCAACATGTGCAAACGCACAGAATGGACCTCGTGGGCAGTAACCTGTTTGGCGCATGTCATTGCACTTGGTAGATTTATATATCTAAATAAAACAGAAGGGTGGTTAACCTAAACATAGCTGTTATGTAAAAACAGTTAAAAAATTTAAGACATTAAAAAAATTAAGACAAAATAAAAATTGTGAATGACAATATGTATTACACAGTTTTCTCAGAAAACTCCATTCTTTTGACAATTTCTAAATATTAAACAGAGTAGAATTTTAAGATAAGCAAGCCTGAGACAAGCTTTGGTTTCCCATGTTGTACAGAAACAAATCAAACATCAGGAATAAAATTTTTGAAGTCATTTACACTACTTATAATAAATCCTGCAGGAGAAATTATGTCTGTAGCAGAGCAGCTTACACAGTGAAAAAACCCCAGCTCACCAGTATGTTTCTTTCAACACAATTCCTTAGTTAGAACACCGGTAACATTCAAATACCTTTCTCTAACCCAACTGGGTGTGAGAGAACTGTAGTAATACCGACAATTCATGACGGAGATGGTTATGTAAGTTGCTAGTAAACTTCAGATTTACTTTATTGCTGGACCAGGACCTTGACAAAATTTGAATCTCACAAGGCTGGGGGGAGGAACTGACATACTATCTTATTAGAACAATATTAAGCACATATTTAAAGCACACAGATTCAGTAGAAAATCAGTTCTGGTGATTTGCAAGACTGTCACAAATAGCAGAGGGATCTTCTTGGTTCCCCAAACTTTGGTACTGTGGTCGTTGGCTTTCAGTGTCAGTGAAGTAATGGCTCAGTAAGTAATAATTCTTAGTTCAAAATGCCACTTCTTCAGCAATTTTGCATACGCTGTGTTTAAAAAAAAGAAGCTTACCTTGGACTCTTGCCTTACAGTAAACATGAAAAATTAAACTACGTATTAAAAAAAATCAACAACTAGCTCTGTGTGCTCTTTATTGTAGTGCTACTTTAAGCATCTTAGATAAATTTCCCTCTCAGAAGTGATTTTTGAATTGAAGTTGAAAATTTTGTTGCTATTTACACTACTAGTTCATGCATAACTCAAAGATCACGCGTAACTCAAAGATCATGCAAGGAACTACAGTAAAATGATAAAGCAGAAAACACTGAAAAAGAAAAAACCCATCCATGCTGTAGACAAGTATTCACCCAAAAGACACATCTAACAAGTAAAGAGGGGGACTGATCTTTCTGCTAATTTCACTGGGAGCTATTGCAGAAAACAGCAGGTCATTTGTGGATACCACATCTGAACTAGAAAATGAAGCGCAGCCCATTGCCGTTTTATCCTCTTCTCTGTTTACTGGTTAAATATAAAATCCCAGCATTGTATCCACAACGCTAATGATGCAGAGGAAAAAAAAAAGAGAAGAGCTAACTTCCAAATGATTTCAACAAAAGACGTAATTGGAAAGTCAGTCATATTTTAAGTGACCTTCCAGTACCTGAAAGCAGCCCACAAGGAAGCTGGAGAGGGACTATTCATAAGGGCTCGTGGTGATAGGACAAGGGGGAACGGATATAAGCTGGCAAGGGGTAGATGTAGACTAGACATTATGAAGAATTTCTTCACCGTGACAGTGGTGAGACACTGGAACAGGTTGCCAAGGAAAGTTTTAGACGCCCCATCCCTGGAGGTGGTTAAGGCCAGGTTGGATGGGGCCTTGGGTAACCCGATATAGTGGGACATCCCTGCCCACGGCAGGGGGGTTGGAACTAGATAGTCTTTAAGGTCTCTTTCCAACCCTAACTGTTCTACGAGTCTATGATTTTGAGGTCCCAGCCAAAAAAATAGCCTTCCTGATCCTGTAAGCTACCCAGATGGTGCAGAGTGCCCTCAGGTAAATGTTAGATACAAGAAGTGGTAATATAGAGAATAAAATATTACTGGGGTAGAGCCCACGCCTCAAAGACTGATTCTGGAAATGGCCACATTATCTACACATAGCGATATTACAGGACAGACAGCAAACACAAAGAAGTAAATCATTACAGAAAGCTTAACTTCACAGCTATAGACAAGAATGTGGCTGCTATCTATAAACAGCAGAATCGAGCTACTCCTGAATGGGATAATCAAGAGATTTATTATAAAAACAGTCATTGAGCCAAGAGGTAATATCAATATTCTTTATTTGAATTTAGTAAAGAACGAGCACATGAAAACATCCAATAAGAGAAAATAATGTTAGAAAAACTGAGTATTAATTCAACTTAAAGAACATAAAAAAAAAAAGGCTGAGCTAATGTCACTGACATCAAATAAGTAGACTGAGGAATGAAGGCAATTGATTACAACAATTAAATAGACTGAATTTCATTATGCACTGAAGGAGTGCTTTGCATCCTCAAGTCAGAGGTATAAAAGCTGTATGGAATTTCCTCTGAACACACAACTGGATGAAAGTCTGGTGCAGCATCCCAAGAGCAGAGATAGCATGCACATATTTAGTATAAAGATGTAGCTTTCAACAATCCTGGCATCAGCATTCTAATAACTCCTTTCCCAGTACGGTCTTGAGATGTTTTCAATAACCTTCATAACCGGAAGAGACATTAGCAACTGCCTGAATGCTCTTCGCTTACACTTTACTAAGTAGTGAACTTTCCAATGCAGAAAGCTGCATCCTGCTATGAACTCTTCATGCCCTGTCAAAGGTCCCAAAATGTCAACAGGTACCTGAAGTTCTAAAGGGATTTTCTAGTATAACGTGTCTTTTCAGCATCATGTCTGATTCCATTAACTGGCACATTTAATATTTTCATAGCATTGCATAAGAATTAAATCTCAGTAGATTGCACAGCACTGATTTCTTCCTTAGCATTTCACTGTTACAGTCAAACACCCCAGAAAGTTCCAATGATTTGGCATACAGAGGAATCTAAAATCACCTTGTTTTTCTGGAGTGACTTATTTCAGCCACTAGAAGAATCTTCTGCTCTTTCCAACTCCTCCCAACCTATTCGGTTTCTCTTAATTATTTGCAATAAAATTTTTTCAACTATGCTTAAAATACAAATTAGTCCCAAGTTGGTGAGTACAAATTAGTACTGTACTTCATTACCAGCAACTATTTCTTATCAAATTCTGTTTTTCTTACACAAATACCTCAATGACTCAAAGTGTTGAATGAAATGGCACACCTTTTTAAATACAACATCTTTAATGGATAATCAAATCCATAATAAATTTACAAGTGCCAAAACTAAGTAGAAACATGGTTCTTACCTCAGGATGAAACTGCTGCTCTGTACGAGAATGACAATATTGACAGCTGTCTCCACTTTCACACCTTGAAGGTTCACCCCATTCATCTGCATGTTTCACACTAGGGCAAGGAGTGGACCTAGAAAAAAAGTGGTGTCCAGACCATGTTTGCATCTACTTCCCAGCATAAGTATCAAACAATTTCTCACTAGATCTCAAAATCTTAGACTCTGGGACCTATAAAGTTGCAAATTCTCAAAGAGTCTTTCTGGAAATTCTTTGACAGAAAGATAAGCTAGTAGGATTCTACCCTTACTCACAGTCTTGAGATTGTCACGCAAAGCCTATCAATTCCAAACCTTGTATCACTGCATGAAAAAAAAACCCACCAAAACTAATGAAGAAACCACAGCGTGCAAGAATGATGCGCAATGATGTAATGACAGGAGACACATTAAATTTTCGTCCTAAAAATACGGCTCAGAAATGGAATAGTACAAAATCAGGGGGAAAAAAAGCCAGAATTTATAACTGATCTTTTCATAACAAAGAATGACGGACCTAGTGATTCCATTTTTTGCTAAAAATTACAGAAACTGTTGTCATTCTTCACAAGAAAGAAGGATACTTCCACAGTTTCATACTTTTTGTCTTCAGAACTGTCTGATCAGTTTTAACAGATGGGGTTTTTTCTCCCTCAGAAAAACTTAGCAAGGCTATTGGGAAAGATCTGCTTTTATTCATTAGGAATATCCAACTGCATTACAGAAGAACCCAAACAGATCAGTCCATTAACAACTGTCTGACCGACTAAAAAGTCCGTTCTTAGTATGCATTTATGTACCTGTATTTGAATTTTCTGGGATTTCGTCTTCTATCTCGACTATTGTGATAGTGTGGACATGCATAACCCTGGCGGCAGAGTCTGGGTGGCTTGGTACATTGTTCTGTCTTGTAGCCAGCCAATACAAAATTTGTGTCTGTAAACAGGTCAAAAATTAAGACAAATAAACAAACAACTAATTTTTGCATTCAAAGTATCTTTAGTGAGCTTAGGTATTGCACCGCTTTTTGTAAAAAAATTATGATCCATTCTTCTAAGCCTAGACTAGCTCCTGTATTTTTCAAAATGAAAGTCTACCACATTTACATGCAAAGCAATCTTCATTGCTTTTATGTTCAATAGCCATATTAGAATACAGTACACAAATGAAGCGCTAGCAATCTATTGGTAGGGAAACTATCTGGAAATTCTCATCATAGACATGTAACATTTTGAAAATAAATACCTGAAAATATATTCTTCGTTTTAGTAAGACAAATACAAAAAACATATACAACTTTATATCTGGATTTCTCTTAAGTTCAGTGTTGGCAGTCCTTATTTCACCAAAACTGCTTTCATGTTAAGGCTGTAGAGCAAAATGTTCCTGGACAAATTCTAAAGCCTGTTCTCTACCTTTACCTCTGTCTCTACATCTTTGGCTCCAGGAAGAAGGAACTAATTGATGACAGACAACGGTCTGTCTAGAAACAGAAAAATTCAGAAAAACAATGGAGCAAGTAAATAAATTAGAAGGTACAATTTAGCTCACAGCAAGCATGAGTTTGGTGAGAGGTAAATCATGTCAAACCACTCTAATTTCTTCCTAAGGTGGGGAAATGGATGTAGGTAAAACACAAGCAGTCAATGTTATGTATCTTGACTTCAGCAAACCTTTTAGGCCTGAGACGTTCTCCAAAGCTAACCGCACAGCAGTACAAGACTTCCACAGGATTTGTGGAAAAGCAGCTCAAGAAATATTCAGTCACTAAAGATGTACTTTCAGATAGTAAAGACTATTAATCAGAGTATCACACTGAGCCTATTCTTTGTTCGGTCCTTTTCGATAGTTTCATTAAAGACTTAAGAAAATAAGGCCTACATCACTAGTTGGATGATTTTCAATCCCCAAAAAGTACGCGTGATCTTACCATATTTACGGAGACTGACAGAAGCCATACAATATTATATAACACAGACCTGTCACGATGCAAGGAATGCAATAATAGGGCTTTCAGTTGGTCGATTTTGCTATCTTTTTACATCAAACACCCAATAATTTTCATCTAGAGCTAACAATTAAGCTCTACACATTACTGCTACTTAAATGGCTGGAATTCACCCCATAGTAAAGAGTAAAAAATAATAGAAGAATTGTGCAATTAGGTCCTCTTGAATTCCTTAGAGACAGCATCTTCATGTTACCTCTTCCTATGTCACCATCCCCACATGAATTCTGTGGAACAGTTACTTGTACCTGGCAGTCTTTCTATAGTAAAATTTGGGCAATAACTCTAAACAACATCTGATGATACTAACATCTTTGACTACATAATAAGCAAGTCTTGAAAAGAACACGAGAACCTGCCTTGAAAGCCTTAAGATAACTAGGGTGACTGGACTTACTTTAAGCGACCTAAAATAATGCTTTGAGGACATGCTTGTGTTTCAATATTCTGCTCCAATCTTCTGTTTATTACTCTACTTCAGTCCCGTTAGTCAAGCTCAGCAAAGAATAATTGTCTGTTAACTAGTCTACTAATGATTCAAAAAAACGAAGACTCTAATTTTTAACACTACTTAGAACAAGACAGAGCTCCTACTGACTTTTAAGAACATTTATTCAATTGACACAGACTAGCCACACTTGTATCAAGTAATCTGAAATAGACCTATTAAACGTTTTCAAACCAAAACATTTTCAAAACGTAACCTGAATAGAAATGTGACAGACGATACAATTTGTTCACAAATACCTGTATCGCTTATACAAGTCAATTCTTTACTCTGTAAAAACAGCTTTTGAACTTCTCCCAGATGAAGACCCAGAATCGACAAATGGGATCAAACACCCATAAAGAAACAGAGAAAGGAGACAGGGTAACGTTACCCTGCCATCTTGGATCTTCACTAAGTATCTTCTCAATCATTGCCTGGCTTGCTAAAATTCCTGGTTGCAGATCTGGAATGCCTTCACCGCATCCTAGCTGCCCATTCTGTAAGGTTTCCTGTGCCTGAAGTTCTCTGGAACGAGGAAAAGAAAATAACACTGCTAAACTGTACATCTATAGTTAACACTATCTGTTGCAGGTATAATCCTGTCCAAATCTATCAAAATTCTGTCATTTAATCCAGCTCTTAACAAGCCTATATTATAAAAAAATTAATTAACTGTATTACAAACCATTACTTGTGCTGAAGCAGGGAAACGATCATAAGGAATAACCATGTCATAAAATCAAAGAGAACACGTGAAAGAATGCTGGCATTATGTACCCAAGCAATGTTTGTGGCAGCAATGCCCACTGTACCTCCTTGTGCTGGTGTGCTGACATTTTGAATACGCTCTGAATAAGTTCTGATACTCCACTGCCATATAGGACCTGGTAGAACTAAAAAAGATCTAGAGAAGGCAATGAGAGTGATCAGAAATACAGAAGAGCTGCTCTAGGAGGGAGAATAAAATGCCCTAAGACTCTGCCTGGGAAAAGTTACGACTTAAGGAAGGTAAGAAATATAACTATCGAATACTATATCATATCGAAGTAGCTAAACTACTTTTGGCTCACTGTAAGATTTTGCAAGAAAAGTTTGTCGCGACATTCATGAGACCTAGTAACAAACAACAACCACTATGAAGAAATGGAATCTCTTCTGCAAGAATTTACAACTGCTTTGCAAGTAAGCAACCACAAGCCTGCCAAAACATCACAATGACTACTAACAAACTAAAAGGCATGGTATTAGTGGTATAAAACAGTCACCAAATATCAGAGTAATTTTATTACATCATTACAGGGAGTCAACAATGGCAAATCAGAACAAACCATTAAAACAAAAAAGATACTTTCGCTTGATTATATTAGGCAGACTTTGAAACAATGGAGAAACAAGGTGAGGAAAAAACCACCAAATATGGATTCAAATAGTATGCTATGAGAATCAAAGGCCTCTACCTTCAACTGGCCCTGCTTTCTCTAGACACAAATATTCCAGGAGCTTACCTCCTACACCAAAATACTCTTACTCAGGATCTCTGAAGAGGAGTTTGAAAGGTGTGGTGGTTTATAACATTACTAGCTATGATATTAGTGGCATATCAGTTCAAGAATTTCCCAGATCCCAAATATCCTCCAAGACAGAAAATCTCAAAGGGAAAGGAAGACAAGACAGTCTGTAGTACAAGTCTAAAACCTTTCAAACAGTCAAAATATTTTTTTTACAGATTCAGAAAAGTTGCAGAGAACAAGAAGGAAAACAGCTCCCAGAGAAAGCTCTTTCTTTAGGTTGGATATGTAAAAGAACAAAGCTATTAAGGGGAATAAAGTTAACGTCTGCATCAGTGATTCTACTGTTATTTCTCTGCTCTTTACTTATAACAAAGAAACCTTAATATCTGTGCCTATCATAGAGCAGAAAGACCACCAAAGAAAAAGATAAGACCAAATTGCTTGGACTTCCCTATGAACACTGGATGCCTGCAATCAGGAGACACAATGGCATGCGACTGTTTTTCACAAACACCAAAGAAGTTTGAGGCAGTCTACTTGTAGGTTCAAGCTGTTAAACATGAACTTCTACCACTAATGTCTTCAGCTCTATCTGATGCTCTATACGTAGCAAATAACCATAAACAATCATGTAACACATTAAAAGATGCTTAGAGAATGGAGCTTGGTTTCAGTCTTGCTATACATTAATTCATCATTCTAATACAATACAAAAGATTGCAACTCCGTATTCTGTAGCATTCTGTATTCAGACTAACGTGGCATCACGCTGTGTATGCTAAATGAGGAAAGTTAAAAAGAAGAAAGAGAAAATAGACAGATGTCTTACAGCAGCAGCAGCCAGCTAATTCAAGTAAGTCTTCTGGAAACTACAGCTATATAGAATCATAGAATAACCAGGTGAGAAGAGACCATCGAGTCCATTCCTATCAAAATATATAAATATATGTAACTAAACAGTAAGTGACCAGGAGATGAAGCAACAAATTCTATAGCAAAATATGTATTTAAGTAACTATGAAATTACTGAAAAGGCAGTAACTTTACTACAATTACTATGAAGGGAGATTTGTCATGTCCCAATAAATGGCTAGAAATAAAGGATAACAAATGTAAGAACGTAAGATAGCAGCCATACCAGTTCAGATCAAAGATTCATCTGGCCTGGAATCCTGTCTCCAACACTGGTCGGCAGCAGATGCCCAGGGAAGCGTATAAGAACAGGACAAGTGTACACTGGTAACTTTCCAGAAGGCTTTTCTATTGACCCAGTAAGAGATATTTGTGACCTTCCAAGGCTTTAAAGCTCTCTAGGATCTGGTATCCTGTCCTACTGAGTATATACAGACCACTTTCTGTAGCAAGAGCTTCTCTTCCACCTACTCGTAATCCCTCCCAACACAATGTTTATGTCCTAGCTTTGACCACAGATAAAATTCGCACCTTACCACTACCCTGATTCTAAAAGCATCTTCTTTTGACAATAACTTCATTATACGTTAGGGAGGCAGAAAATAATACCGGTAACTTACACGTGAAAAAAAAAAACAACCCATAATTAAAAAAACTGCAACACATCAGTAGGCAAAATGTCAAACATACAAGCTGAGAACCTGAAAGACGGTTTAACAAAATCCTAAATTTATGAATGTAAAAACCAAATGCAAATTTACAAGGCCGTAAGTATTACATATACAGATACTGAAACAGCAAGTTACCTTACCAACCTTAGTATTTGTATTTCCCAGTGCGATTCTATCTGCTATCATGATTCACACTGAATTGTATTCTTACGTTTAACAATGCAAACGTGCTTTAGCGGTAGGGTTGGACTAGATGATCTCCAGAGTTCCCTTCCAACCACCACGATTCTGTGATTCTATGATTCTGCTTACAGTTAGAGAAATAAACATATTTTTCATGCAAAGCGTGCTCCATTTCCTAGCATGTGGTGATAACAGACAGGCAGCACTTCCTGCTAATTAGGCTGAAGAATCTGAAACAAGATTACCTTATATCATATACTGGTGGTCTAAGGTCATGTGGACCATGAGCAAAGGCACAGTGAATTCCATTCTTCATACAGTGGCCCCGGGCATCTGTTTCATGAATGCATGTTCCAGTCTTGTAATACCTGAGATGATATTTCCTTTCTGTATCCCCTGTTGTTCGATGCAGGTAAGGGCAACTATATAACAGAACGAGCAAAATTAGATCACAGTTTTGAGTTTTGTTTTTAATAATTTAATACTTAATTATGCTATATCTCTTCTTAATAACAAGAAACTTTGAGGGACTCTTCAAACAAAAAATGTCCCAAACAAACCATCATTACAGTTCACCTTCAAAATAAAAACATAAAAATGCATGGATTGTGAGAGAGGGAGAAATACTCAGGTCACAATTTTTCTCATGAAAAGACAATATATGGATTCCGAAAACAAGCTGGGAAAGACACACAAACTGTGTCACCATAAGAGTGGTGCTTCTGCTAAATTAAACCTAGGTTGCTTTAACTGAACACTCAATACCTGTGCCATCAACAGCTAATGATATCTGAATTTTATTGAAAACACAGCCTTCCTACTGCACATTTTGACAGCTATCTGAAGAGTCCTATTATAGGCAAAGTCCTCCTCCTGAAACTTAACGGAATACTTTAAGGAGGCTATCAAATGTGACCTGAATTTTGTCTAATATAGGGAAAGAACTGGGTAAGGACTAGTTCTAAAGACGACTCATGCAGACTTAAGCCACAAGCAAACCCTAAGAGGAAAAAACCAATGGCATCATTCTCGCATGGGTATGTTTTACATAAAAATGTGTTATTCATACAGTGCCACAATAGTACATCTTTTATTAACCAAAGACATCTTGATCAGCTTTAGTTCATCATAGGATCATTAGTCAGAGAGGCAAAAAACCCTAATGAAAGCAGCTTTGAGATGCTAGGTAGTGGTTATTCACACGCCGTATCAAACTATGTCAATGCACTGAAATACGCACAGAACAGATATTCTACTCAACCTTTAATGAGCTAGAGGGATGCTATAACTTGTCTTCACTTTATTAATCAAACATATTAATGGAACACAAAACATTGTAGTACACAGCTTTAAACAAGACTAGTATTTTGATTTTAAATCATCGTACAACCTGGCTACAAACTGACTAACTCGTTCTCATGTTTGGTAGCAAGGTTGTTCAGACATCACTTATCCCTTAGCAACAAAGTTTTTACTAATAAGCAACAACTAAAAAAATTTGTTCCCAGGCAGTATAACAAATCTGTTGCTTGTCTCACATTTCTACAGCCATCTCCCAGCTTAAAATAACTGTGCTGAATCCTAACCTAGCAATAGTGAATCAGTAAAAAATATTACTCTGTATTTTTAAGTTCTGCTGCAGTCTACACACATTGAACTACTGAAATCAGCTTTGTTTTCTGCATTTGGATCTCACAAAGTAAAACTGTTATTACATTATTCAGAGTAAGCAGATGTAAACATCATGAAACAGAACATCCACTCACAAAAACTTAAAAGGTCCACTAATTACTGAAATTACTTTCCACACACTTCTTAATTCACATCATAAACACTCCAAAGATATGTCTGTTCAGCCTTGAGGCACTGACATATTTTTTTCCTGTGATTAAACTGAAGTGCTCTTTGTAGTAGGGTTCTGTAATTCATTCCCTCTTAGAGCTTACAGATACTAACATAACCAAACCCATCATCTCCTTAGGATATGACAAGAGTTGACTACAACAGCTGAAAAACACATCAGATAAAAGTATCACTTCTATCCTCACCTGTGAACACTATTCACTGCTCAGAATACACACCTCAAACTCTGCAAGAAACCTAGTCTTTCTCACAGGCCCTTCCTAAGAACAGATTGTTCTAACTTGCTACTTTTCAAAAGCCTCTTACATACGTCCATGGAAATGCAGACGCTAATGGGCTAGCCAGAAAACGTAACAGTGAACTCCATTCTTCGCTTTTTTTTACTGGAAGCATGACCAAAAAGTCCTTCTCCTCTATTATTTATCCATCTTCAAAAAACCAGCCTGATTTTAAAATCTTGAAGCCATCTCTATGCAACGCAGTAAGGTTTAAGCCAATCAGTCAATGTCAACACTATTAGAAATAAAAAAAAAAGCAGCACAACAATGATATTAGCACAAATGTGCAGCAGGAACAATATTAGCAGAAAATCAGTTTGTGTTGTGCTTTAAAGATTGTAACAATCCAAAATCATAGTTCTAACTCTATGACAGCCTGAAGAATACATGCTTATATAAAAGTGATATGTGCCAAAAATTGACAAATCACTTACAGAAGCTGGTTTTCAAACAAACCGCAGCAGGATTCTGTTGACGATTCTCACTAAGAAGTCAGTATCTTTCCTTAATGTTAACAATAATATTATAAACACTTTGGACTGAAAGAAATCACTTACTCATCTCCATCTGGGCAGATTCCTGTAGTCTCATCATATTTTGTACAATAAACATCTGGACTGTAGTTAAAAGTCCCATCACGCCTTCGTATAGGTCTACGACGACGCTGATTTAGGAAATGCCAATGAAAACAGGTAAATGGTCTGTGCTGGGTACACTTGTGCTGCAAAAATAGGGGGCACTGCTCTGTCCTAAATTCCTTTAGATACCTAAAAAAATTAAACTGTGTTACAAGTTTATCTTATTGGAAGCACACTTTTACAGTATTAACAGGGCACTTGACAATTCAGTGCACACAGCCCGTGAAAAATTGTACCAAAAAATTGTAGAAATGTACCACCTACATACAGTTCTAGTTCCTATGCACAATTCACCGTTCATCTGTTGAACACACGTCACGTCATTCATGAAAGATGCATTACTGATAAAATACAGTAGAATACTTGGCAAATTATAACAGGTTTTGTAACTATTAATTAATACATTAATTTAAAAAGCACAGTATTTAGAACATTGTCCTAAGTTACCACCCAACAGAGACTATTAATTGAACAAGCATTCATATTGCTTGCTACCATACGAAACAGCCCTGCAAAGGTTCTTTTAGCTAAATACCACATCTAATTTAAACATCAGTCTTGAATCACAACATTCCCAGAACGTGTGACACACTATATAGAAAGCCAGAGGGGTAATATAACTTTATGAAGGTGACTGGGGGCTATGAGAGGACTTTAACAAACTTATTTTAGTGACTGTTACGTTTATGTTGAGACAGCTCAGCATCTTTAAAGGTAACTTAAGTGTTAGCAAGACAGTCCTTCATTAGCATGCAGGGCAGAGCAGCTACTTAGCTAGGCTGATGCCTCTTCCCACAGGATATCAAGATCACACCAGACTGGGCACTACTACAGCATCGTCCCGTCCTCAGAAAACAGCTATTAGCCAATTTAGCAAGTTCATTGTGCCACTGAAGTTATGGAGTACTTGCAGAGGAAGGGGTTTGTGGGGGCTCTTCCGAGTTCCCAGAGGTCTCGAAAAGGGTTCAGATGTGTAACAGGCTACAGGATAATTGAAGATACAGGGTAATGATAAGATTATAATGAAGAATAAAGGGCACTGTTTTGTCCTCTGCTGCTTAATTTGACACACGGGGGGAACGTAATAGAGTTACGAAGCCCATCTTTTAAGTTTAGAGAAGAATCTCTGCACTATCCAAGACTGGCAGGGTGGAGGAGAAGAGAATTTTTTGGGCATTAAGGGCTGTAGCAGTACCTACGCAAAAGACGACATTCTTGCGGTCTTTCTGACAGCGCTGGAAACGCAACATTATAGAAGCGACGGTAAGGTGCGCGGGGCGAAGGAAAGCCACAGCGAATCAATCGATTCGCCGCTCCGCGTTCGGGGGGGAAGCACACGGTCCTACGCGAGGGGCCGCGGGCAGCGCCAGGGCCCGGCAAAGCACGGCGGGGAGGGAGCCGCTCGGCAGGCTCTGCGAAAGCGGCCGCCGGGACGTTTCGCGGGCCGGAGGGCCCGGGGGCCGCGAGGCTGCGCGGGCGCGGCTGCTCCCCGAGGCCGAGGCCGGCGCTGCCCCTCTCGCCGCCAGCGCCGGAGGCCGCGGGCCCGGAGTCAGGACACGGCGGGGCCCCGCGCGGTCCCGGGGCGTCGCGGGGCGCGGTACCTACGTGTAATGCGTCGGCTGCTCGGTCTGCGGGGACCCGCCGCCCCGCGACGCCGCCTTCGCCACCGACGGCATCTTCCCCGGCGGCGGCCGCGGCGCAGGCGCAGTCCGGCCCCGCCCCGTCCGCCCGCCCCTCCCGCCGGGGGCCTCCGGACAGCGGCGGATCCGCGCGGAACGGCCGCTGAGGCGAACACCGTGAGTCTTCCGGCGTTTCCGAGGCAAGAGACCGCGAGAACCGCCGTGCGGGCAGAGATGCTTTATTCGACACCTGCCGCGTCGCCCGAAAACGCAGCACGCGAAGGGGCAGCGCTTTACAGCCTTACCCAGCGCAGGGCCCCCGGGCTCGCGCTTTCGGCAGAACGAGCGGAGAGGCCGCCAGTGGAGAAACGGGCCTCACCCCGAAGGCGAGCACAGCCACTCACCAGGGCAGTCCTGCTTCTCACTCGCACCATTGAATCTCTGGGCGAATAACACCCTGTGGAAGCACCAGACCGGCCTCCTCAGGCGCCGGCGTCCGCCGGTTCGAGAGCAGGGACTCCGCCGCAAACCCAAAAGTCACGGCTGTGCACGGTGCTCAGAGCGAGTGTAATGCCAAGGCAGTTCTCTCTAGCTCCAGCTTCTCTTAACACCTCCTGCCACGTGTGGTGTTTGAGATTTATTTTTTTTCTATTGTTCTCAATTAGGAATTTTAATGGCACAAAACCAGCTCTGCACTTTTGCGTTTTACAGCAGAAAACCAATGTTGCTAGCTTTGAAGGGAAGCCGCATGTAGCTTAGATTCCTCCTTTCCACTTCTCCAGTATGGAAGTCCGAATATCTATGAATCTGTAGGAAAAAAAAAACAGATGCTACATAGTCCAGTGAAACTAGGCATTTCCTCCGCAAGGTAATGCAAGACAATCGCTTTGAAGCCTTACAGAAACCTCTCCCACCAGCAACGATCACCTCAATCGGGCATGTCTAAAACGTTCTAGTCGAAAAAGGAAGCACTGACTACCACGAAGGGCTAAAAGGAGGTGGTTTCTACGCCACTTAGAATTAAAAATAAATAAATCAAACCCCACAAAATCCCGTCAGTGAATCACGCTTGCAGTTTTCTTAATGCGAGTTGAGCACTTTGTGAAATGTCAAATCAAGGTCACCTTCGGCATCAGTTTTACAGACTCACAGCTTTTATATTTTAATACAACGGGCATCTAAGGAAAGCGAGCCACGGAAGATACCGGTTGTAGCGAACGAGTCTCCCAGTGCAGCTCGGTTCGCCACGCGCACCGTCCGTCCCCGAGCCGCCAGCGCGACCGGCCGAGCCCAGCCCCGGGAGCCGCGGGCCCGGACGAACCCGCTTTCCCACGGCGGCGGCCCCCGCCGCGCTCAGCCCTGCGGGCTCGGCGGGTCGGAGTCGGGCGCCTGCCCGGAGAGCGCAGCCTCCAGCCGCCGGTCGATGTCCGAGCTCTCGCGGAAGGCGGCCCAGAGCAGCAGCCCGGAGCACAGCAGGCTGAGCGGCAGCACCCGGCCCCACGGCCGCTCGTGGTCGCTGCCCATGGAGCGGCGCACGCTCCAGGCGCGCGGGCTCGCCTTGCTGCTCGCGAAGGGGATGGCGCCGCCGCCGTCGCGCTCCGCCTCCTCGGGGACCCGCCGCGACAGCCAGCGCCGCGCCCTGCAAAGACACGCGCGTCAGCGCCGAGGGGCGCGAGCCGCCGGGCCCCCCCGCGCCGAGCCTCACCGCCAGCCGCGCAGCGCCCACCGCATCCCGGCCACCGGAACGGGAACCGCGGCGGGCGGGGCGCTCCGCCCTGGCGCCGGAGCCCGGAACACGCTCGCAGAGAAAACGAGGCCTTCTCGTCCTTCCCGCGGGGCCGGGCAGCGCGCGCCGCCTTCGCTCGGGGGGGCGGAGGCCCCGCAGGCCCCGCCCACCTGCCGCCGTCACCGCCCGGGGACCCTCCCGCCGGCCTCGGGCCCAACGGGAACTGCCGTCGCCGCAGCCGCCGGTTTAGGGCCTGCGTCTCCAATGCTGCTGTTTTCAGCTGTAAGATTTAAAGACGAAGGTTATTTCTGCTTTTAAAGACCATACCGGTTTTTGTCACGGAATTCACTGGTTATAAATAATCTGGAGGGAGCAGTGAATTCTGCTTACTATACAGTTCTAATCTGCAGTAACTAAATGAACTACCAAACAGGCAGAATTAATGCACAAAGTACATAGTTAATCGTTTAAATGCTTTTAAAATTTTCTGATGAGTTCTCCCTACAAAAGAAAGTTCCCAATTAAAAAAAAAAAAAAGGAGAAAACAGTTTCTCAACACAAAGGACGAGCAGGTATATTGCTAATTTTAAACTCATTTAATTTGCTCCAAAGCTCAATGTTTTCTTAAGGTGCCAAGTCTGGACATAAAAGGTGGAAATACATTTTTAGGGAAATTAAATACTGCTTAGAGAAATAGTTCATGTAACAGTGGGTACCACGGACTGGAAGGAAGACGGGGCAACTCTACCCAAAACTCCAACAACAAAACCAAACTAACTACTTGGCTGGAATTAATCCAAAATAAGCCTTCCTTCTCTACAGCCACCAATAAAGTCTTTCCTTCTTAACACTGCACGTGATATGGCACTTACTTAGGAGAAATGAGAAAGAAGGAAAAAAAAGACAAAACCAATTCAAACAGATAAAGAGAACATTTCAAGTGTTCTTGCAGCAGCAGTCAGACCTTGTGGTTGACTACGCAGAAAGCAGAGTTAAAGGATGCTTATGTACTGCAAGTGCTGTTAACACCAATTTCATTTTTCTTCGGCACCTTAAGTACTGGAGACAAATGCCAGTTACAACAGCAGTCAAAATTGTTCTTTACAGATAAAGTTTCAAGTCATCAACAGATTTTTTTTGGGGGTAAAAAAGTCCTCTTGCACAAGAATCAAGACCCAAGTATTTATTAAAAACTTCATCTACTGAATTTTACCTTCATATATGACAGATTCTTTAATCCTTACTGTAACCAAACCAAACATTTGGGTATTTGCATTTTGAACAGACAATAATTATGAAAAGGAATGATACCAATAAACTCACCAGAATCTCCTTTGTAGGCAATACCATGCTGACGTAATAAATCTTTAAGTTTTCTTATTTCTTCAGAAAGTTGCTTGCATTTCTAAGAAAGAGAAAACATTTAAAATGGTTCCTCTAATCCAAATGCATACATAAAATGGGAGTTTATAAAAAAATAATGGGTCTGCGCAGCTCTGATAGTGTTTGACTTAAAAGATCTTAAACTGCTTATTCCACAAACAAGGTAGAAATTTTATAAAAAGATGACTTCTATGTTGCCAAAACAGAAGGCAGCTTTTTCCAAACCTGCAAGTAGAAATTTGAAGTGCTTTCCATAACTATTTTGGATCTACCCTCTACCTAACATTTTTATGTAGCACAAAATTGCATTATTAAGTTGGCTAAAAAACAAACAAACAAGCAAACAAACTAGCCTAATTTTATTCTATATTATAATGATACAGTCTGGAAATTTATCACCACCTCCACTTTTGACCTAGTAACTTCAAGGTCTCACTTTCAGCAGCTTCTGTTAAGTTTAAGAACCAGGAATTGCTTACAACTGTTGAGACTCAAGTCACATTATCAGAAATCTCAAAGAATCCCAAGGTTTTGTTGTGTTTTGGGTTTTGCACAAATTAAGAAAGAGCAAAAAAATAACTAGTCAATTTCTGTGGTTACCAAAGCAATCACCCTTACGTCAGTTAAGCTATGATGAACCCAGAAAAAGTACAAATCATTAAATACTTTATGGTTAACTCTTGGAAAAATAACCATAGGCGACTCTTCCAGCTCCTAACAGTACTGCATCTACATGGTGATCCTTATATCAGTATGCTCAGCCTAACCACAGATTATTTGGTTATATTCAGAAAGTATTACATGGTGTTTTGTCTTGGCTACATTTTCAAGTAAAATGGCAACAGCAGTTTCTGATTAATTATGTTCCATGCTTTTTTTTGATGTTCACCTTGCACTCTTTTAGGCCGGGCACATCTTCTACTCTGTTTTCCCCACTTCAGTTCTGTTGCTCAAGTACTATTTGCACACATGAAAGTCATTCAGAAATGGACACAGCATAGATCATTCTGCCTTTTGCTGGTTTAACAGCCAACGTATTGTGACACAAGTCTGGGTAGTTACCCACAGAGAGAAGTGTCAACATTCCCAAGGCTGGTTACACGTCTATTTTCACTAGTAATTCCTTCCTGTTTCTGGACTGATACTCCTCAGAAAGATTACTTACCAGGTGTTCATAACCCAAGCACCTACACCGAATCCAACACTCTAGCCCCACCCCCATTATTAAGCATTCAGTTGTGCTGGCTTGGTTTTGACTTAAGGGCTGGAATAAAGACATCAAATCACTTGGCATGCAGACTGTTACATGCTGACACCACAAAACATAATCCCAGGACCAGGTTTCAGCTGAATCCAGAGAGTATTTACATAATGCTGTCACACCAATACTATCATAGAGTAAAAAGGTGGCAATTTAATTCTATATTGCAAATATTACACTCTATACCTTACTGCACTTCTCCACAGTTTCAAAGTCCAGACTGATTTTCTTACTCTGTTTCTCAACTTCCTTTTCTTCTAATGCTTTTAGAAGTCCTGCTTCCTCAAATATCTCTTTCAGTATTTTTTTGTATCCCTAAAACAGAAAGTTTCCAGAAGACAATAGATCAGTCCACCCAACTCTCATCTCTGCTTGTAATTTGCACTGCCCGTTCCAATTCTTCAAGCTTCGCCCTGGAAAACATTACAATTACTAGTTGATGTAGCAGTTACAGAGCACAAAATTTACTGTTTTCCAAATGCAGAATAAATGGATCCTTTTGAAAGGAGAAATTGCAGAAGCCAGGTTTGGCTGTTTGACAGTAATTGTTCTTTACCAAGTATGAGTTGGAAGAAATTAGCAAACCTGTTCAGTTATTAGTTCATCGTACAGAAGCTGCTCTGCTTCATCCCACTTCCTTTGTAGTGCTTCAGTCAGAGTGGGATAAACTGAAAAATTAAAGTCAAACCATGTAAAAAATAGCAGCACTGTCCTGCATTAATTAAATACTCCTCTAGTAGCATGCAAGCACATTTGTTTTAAGAACTCAGTATTCTGCACAGGACATGGTCTTTACTGCTTTGAAGAGCTCAGGTTAAATTCAAATTCTGCTTCACAGTTTCAAGCATCTGGAGAATATGGCTGACCAAAACTTCTCTTATTTCCAGATGGAAATTTTCCAGAACTCTAACCAAGTTATCCCTTTGTGTGTTGTAAGAAAATGAGCAGATACTACAGGACTGATTCCTACAACCAATCCAAGCCAAAAGCAAAAAAATCACTCAGGGGTTCTATACTAGCAATTACAATTTATTTGAGAAATACCCATGTATTATAATGACTGGGATTTAAAATACACTTTGTATTATATATTACATTTAATACTCATTTATATCCAGTTACAAACTTAAATGAACCTGAAAATTTACTCTGAGTTGACGTAACATGCCAGCTGCTCCATACACAAATGTGATTTGCTAAATCTTACCTAAAAGAGAGTGGGGATGGCACACAAGAGGAGTCTCAAATGTCAGAGAGTAAACACAAGTACTTGGTTCAGACACATAAGCCAATTTATTGCTCTTTCCACAAACAAGATGAACCTAAACATTAGTAAAAAACAAAGACAAACAAAACAACTTGACATGAAACAGGACCAGCATGTGTAGAGTCATGTTGTCTGAATTAGCATAGTCTAGGTTATTATACCTTTGTCTGCCTGCTCTTAGTTTCACATGAGTCTCCTTCCCTCATCCACATTCCAACAAATGTGTTGTTTTCAATCTCCCATTCATGCCAGATTCTGGGAAAAAAAAAAAAAAAAAAAAAAAAGACATAATTTTACCTTAAGTTACTGGAAAGAAAAAGGTGAACCAGTCAGGAAGAAAACTGGCAATACTCTTATACCATGTTCAGTTTAACATGTAAGTTTAACATTTAAGTTTAATTTTTGTTGTCTTAGTATTTCCATTTCTCACAGTCAAGACCTTATAAACAGTGCAGTTTGTTATCCAGGCTGCTATATAGGGCACATCAACATTACTTTGAGGGCATGGTTTTGGGTCAGCTTTCAGTTTGCAAACCATTTGCACTTACAAGTCTGTGTTTAAATCCAATAAAATACTGCTTATAGAGGAATCCCACAACTAATTCCATGATGCTAAGTACCTTGTGCAACCTCAGACTGTTTGTGGGATTTTCACCGCTGCTGAGAGCATTTACACAAACCAGTCTCTACTTCTGCTAGTCCTAAAGCCACCATACTCTCAGCATCTCGATGTACCCTTTTCCTCTCACACTGGTTCACTAAGTATTGTGTACACAGGGGAAAAAAAGACACATGTATATACCAAGTATTTAGAAATGCAGTAATTTTAAAGCAGTGCTCTGGTTGATTATTAATTTTATTTTAGGCCTTATGATTTGGATACTCTGGGATCTCTGAAGACTTTGGGATACTTTTTTGGGGGGTCTAGACTGAGACTTTTATTAAATGCTTAACACAACCGCTAGGCATAAAGCACTCATTTTATTTTGTAAGGTTATATTCATCTCAGAGTGAAAATAGCTAGGGCATTAAATCTTTGTTAATATAAGCTGTAGTTATACATTACTGAATTTCTCACATGAACATATTATGCCTGCACTTGGCAAGAGTAATGAATTAGTTTCCAGCTAAAATAGGAGGTTAGCATTTATCAACAAAAAAAGATAATTTTTCAAGACAGGGTATTTTTATGCATAACACCTGGGAAACTACAATGACCAATAAAAGAATCTTATTTTAAAAACTGCCTCCTTTTTTGACAATATATAAAGTGACCTGTTAACAACATAGGCAAAACTGAAAATGTGTAAAAACCTCACCCTAAAATCCCACTATAGGCATTCCATCGAAAAGTCTGCTCATGCTGAGTGACATTGTGGAAAGGACAAAACTCATACTTGTAGCTAAAAAGGAAAAGAAAATAAGAAATGTTTCAGACTGAAATAAAAAACTAGTTCATTCCTAATAAATATACAGAATCAAATATCCAAATCCATTACTCACGTGGATTCCACAAAACTGAAACACTTGCCAGCAAGTCTAAAGAGATGGGCAGGGCCTAAAAACATCACAAAATGACATCAAGGAAGAATGTTTTGGTTAAATTTAGGCAAGTTACTGTGGTGACAAAACTACAAAAAGTAGTAAATTTCGTTTTCTGCTGCACATCAGGAAATTTGTATCTTCCACGTGGATTTCTCTAAGTTCCCACTGGTGCTGTATGAGTTTGCATCAGGTTCTTTTAATATCTTTCATATCTATCATCATTTGGAGGCCAGAACCATGAAAGGAATGATCAGTGCAGATCTTGCAAAAATCTAACACTGAAATCTCCAGAACTCTTGCGTGGCAGCTGTCCTCAAAGCCATCCAAACTCAAGTTTATATTGATAAAGCCCATTTGCTCAGAGAGCTGACAGCACAGCAGCTTTAAGTTTCCCCGAGGTTCTCTAACCAAATATTCTTGTTCACAGTTTGCCTTCGCGGTCTTACACAGTTAATATTCAAGGTAAACCTTTGACCGTCAGACAGGTCAGCAGTGACAATTCTTCTCTTGCAGAACTGACCCTTGCTGTCAAAGGAATCCAAAATAGGCAACTTGCAAAGGAGAAGAAAAAGAGATTATAAAGCAAATAAAATAACCTCCCCGCCCTGGAATGTAATTCGCTGCTGCTGGAACTGCCTGTGCACTTTTTCTAAAAAGACAATCCTAGAGGCAAAGATCAGACCACTGGAATCACATCCTCTGGAATGCCCAGCTTGCTGAGATACAAAGAGGCTCTCTTTCCTACGTGATTCTTCTGACTGTGCGATCTTGCATTTTATCCTATCCCGCTCTTGGCCAAAGGAATTGCTCCTCTATGTGCAATGACTAGGGTGTTCTCCCCAGAGAAGAATAAAGGTAAATCTGAGTGTCCTTGCAGAATGCATTAAATTCATGTCTCCATTTCCTGGGCAGATACTCTAAAAGAGAAATTATGGGAACTATTACCCTAACTGTCTTGCAAAAGAAAAGAACAAGTAAGATTCCCACGCAAAAGACATAATTGTGCAAGACAGAGTTCCATGCTCTAGATTCCAGTTCCACAGGTGCTCCAAATTTTTGGCTACACCTAAGTTCCCATATCCAGTAAGAAAGATTGCTAATGTACTATCTTTTTAACTTTTGTTCCTGCTATTTTTGACTTTTTCCCACTCAGCATTCTAACTACTACTGATTCCATTTCAATTTCCCTTATGATATGCAGCATATGCAGAAATTCCTGTTTATTTTGCCACAGTGGTGGATTTCTACTGCAGCACCAGAGCTCTGTCTGCAGAACTGGGCCCCTGACTTGTTTCAAGATGACTCCGAGGGCTTTTCTTTAAAAACAGTCCTTGAGCCTCAGGTACAACCACACGATGGGATGACTCTCAGATAGCAACGTCAAGGACGTCAGGGATTGTTTCAAGAAGGAAAATTTTTTTAGTAAGGATCAGAGGCAGATCGAAGCACAGGCAGCACAGACCCTCCCGCAAACGTCCCCGAGCACCACACGCACCGACCCACACGTACCTGACACGGCGGAAGGGGCCGCCTTGGGCTGCAGCCGGCTCACCTGGGGCAGGAACGGGTTGTTCAGCCTTCAGAGAAAGGCAAATCCGCACGGTCAGGGCTGCGGGCCGTGTCCAGCCCCACACCGGCCGCGGCCCCAGCCCCGCATCGGCCCCAGGCCCAGGCCTGGCCCCGCGGCGGCGCGGGCTGAGGCGGGCGAGCGGCAGCCGCCTACCCGAACGTGTTCGGCTCCTCCACGATCTTCATCTTCCCGGCCGCGGCGCAGGGACCTGCGAACACAGAACAGCTGTGACTGCGGCTGCGGTCGCGGCCGCCGCCCCGGCCCGGCAGCCGTCCAGCGCTCTCACCCAGCGCCGCGCCCAGCGCCACCACCAGCAGCGCAGCCGCCATCGCCCGCCCGCGGGAAACGGAAGCGCCGGGGCGGGGCGGGGCGGGGCGGGGCGGGGCCGGCGGCGATGGAGCGGGGCAGGCGAGGAGCCGCGCGGAGGGGCGGCCGGGGCGCGCCCTGCGGCCTCGACGGCTTCGCGGCGGCGCTGAAAGGTGCGGGAGCGGGGCCGAGGCCGAGGGGAGCGGGGCTGTCGGGGCGGCGCCGGGGCCGAGGGCCGGTGCGGGAGCGGCGGGCTCGGGCAGTAACGCGGCGCCCGCCCGCAGGCTGCCTGGAGGAGGGGGCGGAGACGAAGCTGCCGTGCGCCCTCGCCATGTGGGAGCTCGGGCACTGCGACCCCAAGCGCTGCACCGGGCGGAGGCTGGCGCGGAAGGGGCTGCTCCGCACGCTGCGCCTGCGGCAGCGCTTCCCGGGGCTCGTCCTCAGCCCCGTGGCCACGCGGTGCGTCTCGCCGGGCGACAGGTGAGGCCGCGGCGAGCGGGGGTCGCGGGCGGGGAACGCGCGCTCGGGGGCAGCGGCTGCAGGAGCTCCCGCGGCTGCAGTGTCCGAGAGGGAAGGCGAGTCTCCGAACCCGGCACAGAACCGAGCCCTCGCTTCGGGGTTCGCGTAAGAACTCAACCACACGTTCCTGTCACGTTTTTTAAAACTAGACGTTTGCACTCTTGGCTTGAAATGTACGGATAAATCTTTTTCGCCACACGCATGTTCAGTGGAAATATGTGCTGTTTCTTCTCCTCACACCTGTGTTTTACATCACTGTAAAACTGCTCTTCAATTGACAAAAGAGAGAATGGATGGAAATTTGTTGCCAGTATAAAATTCACGTGTAGTTCTTACTTTAACTTATTTTCTCAATACTATTAACAATTTTTCAAGTACAATAACGTTTCTTTTTTTCAGGCATATTGTTGCTCAGAGTGGGATTGCAGTCATAGATTGCTCATGGGCCAAATTAGAAGAAACTCCCTTTCAGAAGATGAGAGGAGGCCATCTGCGGCTCCTGCCTTACTTGGTGGCTGCAAATCCCGTGAACTACGGGCGGCCGTACAAGCTGTCCTGTGTGGAAGCTTTTGCTGCAGCCTTTTGCATTGTTGGTATGCTGTAATGTGTCTGATGTGAAATGTCACCAGCGATTCTTCCTTCTTTAATACATTGTGTGATCTGTGATAAAAAAAAATCTGTAGTGCTGTCCCATTGCTCAGCATTCTGTTGAGTTCAGAACCAGATCGCCTGGCTTTCTTCCAGGAACTTGAATCTGGTAGCACTGAGGTACCTGTGGGGTGCTTGTGCCAGCTGTAAGGAGGACGCAAACTGATGATCGTGGATCTGTTAGGATAGCACTTACTGTTAGCGAAACTGTGAAAAAAGGCCAGAGAAGACAGAGTGTGAAGCTGCAGGCCCCTTGATTCTCGTGAGAGGTAACAGCTCTCTGTTAATAGGGTGGATTCTGGCTTGAGAACAGAAGAAACTGCCCCCACTTCTGATGTTTTGCAAACTCATCACGGAACATTCTTGACAATTGCTGACATGCTCTGCAGTACTGCAGGCAAATCTTATAGTCTGAAAATACCCTACGTATAAACTGCTGCCTTGCTGACAGACAGTGGGAGCTAGAGCTTGAATCTTTCATTACCTGTACAAAATGTTTGTTTTTTCTTTTTACAACACTCACAAAAATACTATCAACTCTTCAATCCTGTTAGGTATTTCAAGTAAAACTGAAATTTGAAAGTGTTTTTAATCTTTTTAAAAGTCTGAATAAATGATGACACTGTTGTAGTGACACGTAGGTATGTACGAAACCTAGAAACCTGCAAACCGAGTGAAATCTCACACTGAAAAAGAAAACTGATCATTTACTTTCTGCTATAGGATTCCCAGACCTAGCCACCATTCTTCTAACGAAATTTAAATGGGGCAAGTCCTTTATTGACTTGAACAAAAATCTCTTGGAAAGATACGCAGCCTGTCATTGCCAGGAAGATGTACTGAAAGCTGAAAAGGATTTTTTAACCAGTGTCCAGGAAACAAAAGATGAAGAAATGGGTAAGAAAAAACCACAGAATGCCCCCCATTTTCCTAACTAGCTTCCTTGAGAAGTATGAGAGTATGCTGCTGCCACATTTTAACTACAGATGTTACGAGTCTGAGTAAAGAGACCAGTAATTCAGGACTGTAAGAGAAATTCAAGCACACAGTCTGACATCAAGCTAGTTACACATGGATGAAATTTGCTTGTTGCTTGCTGGAAGCCTCACTGCTGTAACAGTAACTCAGAACAGTTCCTAAGGGGCAACATGACTATGCCAAAGAAAGCACATTTCCACCACAATCCCGTGCATTTTCTGGATGGACTGTACGTAGTACCAGAGCTATCAGGCCTTGTTTGACTTCTGAGGTAACAGTTCTTCCCAGCTGTGTAAGCCAGAGGAAATCTAGTCCTACGCTTACCCAGCAAGGGCTAAACCTGGACAGCTGTGCTTCCCTTCTCTGTAAGACATGACTGACTAGATAGCCCTTTTAGAACTAAACCATTTGGTGAACATCCATGTTTTCTTACTAAAACCCTTAGAAACCTACCTGTACAGTCTGGCTACCCCTAAAGAACTCCTGAAGCCCCTGTGCGGGGCATAAGGGGCATGGAAAAGAGTGCAAATACTGGAACGTGGGGCCAGGACTTGGCAAGCGTTTCTTCTCCCATGGTTTCTGATCAAACTATATTAAACTTGCAAGAAAGCTGAGCCAGACTTCCTATGCGTTGCCTTCCCTGCCAATAATCCTTTATAGTGAAAACTGAAACAGACCATTAAAAATGCTCCTTCATCAGTCCGTGTGGGTTTTTTCCTTCTTTTTTTTTCAGATCCATTTGATGTTGACTCAGGAAAGGAATTTTCTAATCCCAACAGACCAATCAATTCCCCAAGGTAATGAAATTGAATTTAAATACTGTTTCTCTTATTTTAAGTTGTTTTGCCTTTATAAACCTGAAAAATGTTCCCAGACTAGCAGAAAGTAATGAAGAATCTGAGGACGGTGTGAGCACACCAGATGATGCCACTGAAAGCAGTGATGAGAGCAGTTCAGAAGATGATGGTACTGTACAAGACTCAGCAACAACAGCCAACAAATCAACTATTTGAAAAGTAAAAGCAAAACCAAACCTCTCAACCTCAACAAACAACCCCTCCCAATAATCCCCAAAGAGTTGTAGCTTCTTGTATAAAGAAATTTGTTAACAGTGTGGCTTATTCACCTGTATCTTAATGCTTAGCAAATGCATTCTTTTAGGTGAACATCAGGTTATAGGTGGTCTATTTTTACAAGTAAATGCTTTATATTATTTATTTTTTAGTTAATAGTTTATGAATGCTAATTATTATGTAAAGACCCTTAGTTATGAGTAAAAAAAATTCCCATCAGCATGTCTGGAAAGTTTATAGGGATTATTTTTATCTAATGGTACATATTTCTGGGCTATAGTTTAACTGGAAAAAAATAAACAGGCATTGCCCTGGTCAGAGGACCTACCATGTGAGAAGCCTCTGACTTTTTGCAGTCTTGAATCTGCAACGTGTATTTCAACTACTATACTGAGTTCAGGGTAAACTGAACTCAGTTATAGTTCTGCCTAAGCTTAACACAAAACCACTTCCTGGCATTGTTTTAACATCTCAATAGGTCTGTTCACTAATTCTATGTGGTACTTTTTTTTTTTTTTTATTTACTTACTTTGACGGATAGTCTGATGCAACATACAGTGTTTTGGCACTTCATATTAAGAGAATTAATTGAGATCATCCCTGGAGAGAAGGCTTTAGGGTGCTGGTGGATGTGAAGCTCAATATGAACTGGTAACTGTGTCCTGGGCTGCATTCAAAGCAGTGGGACCACCAGGACAGGTGAGGGGATTCTGCCCCTCTGCTCCGCTCTGGTGAGACCTCAACCTGAACTGCTCCATCCAGCTCTGGAGCCCTCACTAGAGGAAAGACATGGATCTGTTGGAGTGGAGCCAGAGCAGGGGCACAAAAGCAAGCCAGGGGCTCACCTGTGGAGGCAGGCTGAGAGTTGGGGCCTTTTAATACTTAAAGGGGTCCTACAGGAAAGAAGGGGACAAACTTTTTTGGCAGGCCTGCTGCAAGAGGACAAGGTGTGATGGTTTTAAACTAAGAGGGGAGATCCCAGGGTAGATAGAAGAAATAATTTTTTTTTACCAATTTTTTTTTTTGTTGTGAAACATTGGCACTGGTTGGCCAGAAGGGTGGTAGAAGCCCCATCCCTGGAAATATTCAAGGCCAGGTTGGACAGGTCTCTGAGCATCCTGATCAGGTTGAAGGCATCCCCTGCTCCGTGCAGGGAATTTGGACTGGATGAGCTTTTAAAGGTCCCTTCCAACCCAAACCATTGTATAGTGCTATGAACTTATTTAAACCTAAACTTCAGCAACCGTTGGAGATAGACAACAACTCAAAGCATTACCTTCACATATACAAGTTCTTCAAGTCACAGCAAGGATTTTTACATCTTAACCCTCTTCCATTAGAGAGATTAAACACTAGCCCTACTGGAGGTAGATTTGGGAGTCACAGCAGCGGTTGCACAAACATTCCATTTCCCTTTAAAAAGAAAAAAAGCAGCTCTAGTAGGTGAATTTGTCAGGTAATCTCTTCCTTCAACTCAGTTTTTCAATTATTCACTTTCCCACCCTAACCACATGAAGTCTTTTTCAAATCAGCTGTTGTCACAAGGATTTCTAGATAGTGGCATGGAACAATCTTACCCAAACAATTTTTAAAGGGCTGAGAATCACTTCTAATCTGGGGGAATGCTTTAATGTAATGAAGCTATTGTAATCAATGCAGACATGCCGAACAGAGCTGTATTACACTTAAAATAGCTTAAGTCTTTAGCAGTAACTACTTGTCATAACAAAAGCGCTGAAGAAGGTACAGCTCAGATTAAAAGCTTTTCACCTTTAATTTGTTTTGCAGAATGATTTTGACTAAGAAATACAATTAAAAAAGCAGTATAAGTTTAATATAGGGCATATCAGCTTGACATACATGAAAATAACTTACATAATTTAAGTGATTTCCTTTACAGAAGCGAACTGTAGTTGCATAGAGCACATCCTTTTCCTAAAAGCTACATACATGGACATATGGAAGAAGGCACAGAAGTATTTCTGATAAGCAAGTACCATTTAAAATCCCCAGCTGCTCTAGGTCCCCTTGCGTTCCTTGGACAGCTTCTATCATTGTTCATATCAGTCTAACACCTGCATTATATTAATGTGGTCACACCAGTGTGTTCCTCCCATTATGTGCAGTAAGCTGCTGGTCTTTATCTAAAATTCTCTAAGTTCCTACTCCTACTCAGCCTAGAGAAGAGCCACATTTGCATTGGGGCAGGGGAAGAGGAAAGAAATGCAGGCAACGGCTAAATGAAATGCAAGTGCAGCATCACAGGCCTCAAAAACAGGACTTGCACTGAATTGTGTTCAGAGCCATTCAAATGGCAGTCTTTTAATCCTTTCAATGAAGATAAATGAAACAAAGCCCTTTATATAAACAGTTTATTTACTCTAAACAGCAACACAGACAGAACGCCATATAAACACAAAGGAAGTGATGCAGAATAAGGATGCTGGCTGACTTTGGATCTCAGAGGCTCTTAAGCAATAACAACCTAGTTTCCGAAAGATAGAAAAACAAATTCGGGGAGGGAAGGGGGTGGAGGGCATGATTTTTTTTATACAGCCAGCTAGAGGCTAAATATAGTTCTAACATTTTAAAGCATGCCTGCATCAGATAGCAAAGTAACTAGGGATACTAATGAATTTATAGAAGTATAAAAGTTTATAATTTTACAGCAGTTGAAATACTGACATCAATATTAAAATAAAAGCAAGTTTTACATAACAATCAAAAATACAAAAGACTGAAGGAAGAGACCCTGTATGAAAAAACTGGGGGCAATTCAGCAAATTTAGAACTGTATACAAGTGGCGAATATGGAAAATGGCACACATACAACCCCCTCCCCTAAGTGGATGTTAATTGTACATAGCAACATTAGATTTTGCAAAAGTTTTGTAAACAAGTTCTTGCCAAACCAATCCCTTCCTTTTTAAGATGCTGCATGACAGATGCTTATGATGGTGCAAACTTCTTGGCTTGTGCTCGAACCCTCTTTTCATATTCCACTCTGTTTTGGCTGAACAGAAGAGAGAGAAAAAGGGTAATTACCACTTGAGACATCAGTGGCCATCTTAGAGTTACTACTGTTACACTTCTCTTTGGTATGAAACTAAGTCATTGAAAGACCATTACAAAGAAATTCACTGAACTAGGATACATACATACATGGTTTAGGGGAAGAAAGGAATGGTTGGACTTGATGATCCAACCTGGTGATTCCATGATTCCATGATTAAAGACTTTTCGGGACCATTACTCTGACAGGTTCCTTGGGAAGGAAGTCAGGTACTGTTTAACAAGTTACTTCTTGAACTTCATCTATTGTCAGTGATTATACTATAACTTCAGACTGTACAGTTTCTGCAAACAGGGCCTGCTCCCTCTCAAGGCCAGCTGTACCTGACACATAAGCATCCTTATTCACCTGAACAAGTTTTCCACTCCCAGTGTTAAGACATGAGGCTATTAAATTCCCGTAATCTTAACAGCACAAAATGATTGATGAAAGCAGGTCACTAACAGCTGGTGGACTTCATACCATTTTAAAGTATCTTTACTGCTTTGGAGAAAAATGAGAAAGTGCTCTAACAGGAAAATGGTAACAGTATAGTAGTTTCTCTCTGCTGACACTGACCTCGGGGGTTAAAAAAAGCTAGCTCAGCATTTTGAAGAAACATTGCAACTCACTAAGTCCAGCATACAACAGAACATAAAAGGGTAAGTTCTTTGTTTTCTATTCTCAGGCCAACAAGGGATGGTAGTAGCTTAGTAGAGTATCCACGTACAAACGCCGTACTTTATATTAGCTGTCACAAGTGTCAGTCAAGACCTAAAAAAAATTCTGTTACCATCACTCTTGTGCCAAAGGTAGTTTAAAGAGGCTAGATTTGCTGACAGCTTTGCAGTAAACTTAACTTACTTTCAGCTAGGAGGCAGCAAATTAAAACAAAAACAAACCAAAACAAAACCCCCCAAAACAGGAAAAGGGCAAAGCAGGGGCCTGGCCATTACTGGTACACAAAGGTACTGCCTGCAACTGTGGCCACCAACTGCCCTCCATGTGCACAGAGCCCCCTCAAATCTTCTGCAGATACTTAAGAAATAACACTGAGCAAAGCCTTTCATTAAATCCCAAAGACGCTACCCATCCCTAAGATTAATTTTTGCTATAATCTCATAAGAGACTTTTGACATAGCTTGTATGTGAAGTCTCGTAAAATGTCTTTTTTCAAACTTGGCACCCTCCTGGAGGCTTGGTTCTTCTCTCCAGAGTGGTAATTCCACACTTACATCTTAAGTCGTTATATCAGCAGCTGTCAGTGCCAAAAGCATTTGTTTAAAGAGTTTTGCTCCCCCTAAAGATTACAGATCAGCCATCCATTTTCAATGACAGGAAAGTGTTAAGATTGAGCCTAACAAAAAAAAAAGCATACACTTTTTGGCTCACAAATTATCACTTTTCCTAACCAATGCAAACTTCACTCTGCTACAGCTACAAGCTCTCTGTACATTTTAGCCTATTCTGGAGATCTAGTTTTCACAATGTGCCACTCAATTCCTAGTGATCACAGCAGCTCCCGTTTATTCTTCAAGTACAAGTGCTGACAGGAACCCACACTGGGCAGAAGTCAGTCACTCCTATATTGACAAATGGGACTTGTCACATAATTTAACTTCCTTTGTCATTGTCTCATGAAACCATGATGCCTCTACTCAGCCAGTGTTCAGGGGAAAGGATTCCCTACTCAGTCTGAGAAGCAGGACAACAATCATTGTCTGACTAAAGAAGCCTTCATGCTTTATTGCTGTTGCAATGCTTTAAAAGTCCCACAGGTCTATTAACCATGAAGTAGCTGTTGTGTTCAAGTTTAGCACAAGCTAGGCATCTCCACAAGATACATCCATGAAGGTAAGACAACTCCCTGATGATTCATTTGCATGTTGTAGTACAATTAACAGACAGCTATAGGCTACATGACAGCTTTCAAGCTGATACACAAAAGATATTTACCAGTAAATTGTGTAAGCCTCTGCTTGAGCTGGGTCTTGAATATTTGGTTCATTTAGAAGTTCTTGTATTCCTAACAAGATCTGTGCAAGAAGGAACAACACAAGTATGGGTATTACTGAGATACATTCAATTAGAAAACCCTTAGAAACTTACTATAGAAACACAGAGTGAACATCTTACACTCACACCCAATAAGCAAGCAAAGCAAATAAAAGGGCTAAGTACATGTCAAAGCAAATAAAAGGGCTAAGTGCATGTCTAAGTACAATTAATGACCTGTTTAATTGTGATTGCTGGCCTCCAGTCCTTATCCTCCTCTAAGATGGAGAGACACACTGTGCCTGAAGGATACACATTTGGGTGGAATAATGGTGGTTCAAATTTACCTGGTGAAGAAGAGAAAATTACTTGCAGGCAGTGCTAAGTCTGCTATCAGAGAGCTGGTTTTGATCAATAGGAAAAAGAAACAGGACACAGAACATCCTAACTCCCCAAAAATTCCACACAGACGTCAGTCACATACAACTTCTCAGGTACAAGAGTTCATTTAACACTTGCGGAATGTGCCAGTTGACATTTCTTAAGGTATCCATGCCAAATATATTCTAGTTAAAAGATACATTTCCCCTTGTGTCACGTGTATTTAGGAGTGCCAAGATAACTGATACAACTAAAACACTAAAATGAAATGAGAAATGAAGTCTTGTCAAGAGCCATTGTAGTCAGTCATCGATTGGAGATGGCAGCCAGTTCAAGAACCAAGAAACTGGGCTAAGCAAGAGATGTTTTCAGATTATTCTTAAATAGGCAAGTTTGAGATGGGGTAAGGAAAATTCAAAACTTCAAGAAACAAGGTATCTGAAGATCTGTTGTACATTGTGTCAGAAAGAACAGGTCCATGTTTTACAGCAAGTTGATAGAATTTTTTTCTTAATTATTTTTTCTAAGTTCTTGCATTCTGAGCTGTTTACTTAGAACATCAACTGAACAGTAAGAACACAAAGGGATTAGGTCTGACCATGCCCATCTATTTCCAAAGCGTGCTGATCAAGTACTGAACACTTCAAGGAGTGTTTTTGTCAAGGTTAGAGAAACCCATACAGCAATCCCACTCCCAATTTCATTATATTGAGCACTTAACTTACTTCATCACAACTTTCTAAGTGCAAAGTAGTGGGTAGAGGAAAAAAAAAAGTAACTTTCCTTTTAAAAAAAAAAATCTTTCAGCTAGTAATAACCGTTTATACAACCTCATGGTCTAGTTCAACATTGACTAAAATCCCACAGGCTTATTAGAACATTTTACTTACATTTTGGGGGTGAAGAAGGGTAGTCATCCTTGAAAAGCATCCGTAGTTTAAATAAGCCTCCTTCCCATGGTGTCTATAAAAAGTTAATGTAGTTTAGATTACAGCAAGGAAAATTTAAACTTGTGGAAAAAAAAAAAATCTTATCAAGAATAGTTTCTCACGCAAAGTACAAGACATTATCTGCTACACAGCAGACAACAGCTGTCCTACAGTGCAGCACGCTGTCTAGGCTGAGGGAAGGTATCCTACCTATATAAGGAGGTGAAGAAAGAAAGTCCTGCTTTTCCACTTCATTACAGCTAGTCAGTGTTGCCGAGTCATCAACAGTTGGGAGCAATGCCAGTAATTCCATTTACAAGTAAAGTTTTCACAGTACACAGAAGAATAGAACACTTCCAAAGTTCTACAAGGTGCACACGCAGTGAGGAAGAGGCCATTATGTCCCCCACCACTTGAATAAGTCTAAGAAGACGGGATATGGATAAACTCCTTAAGCACACAGACATAAACAGCTTCTATTTTTCCTCATGAGTATGTGGCCAAGCAACCCACAAATGAATAAAAAATTTGTAGAGGGCTTTACTAGTGCTACAGTTAGCACGAGGCTCACTAGCCTATACTAACCCTGTCTGCATTTGGCAGCAAGTAGTCTCACAGATTCCATCTTCAACTGTCAACAAGAACTATCTATTCATCACACCTCCTCACAGAAGACAAAGCTGTCTGGTTTTAGAAGTGAGAAGACTTTTGAGAGAATAAAGTCACTATTTTGTTTGCTCTCACTCATAGGGAAAGACAAACAGCTTTTAACCATTTCTTCAGGTAGAACACCAGGAATAGTCAACAAAAAGCTTTTACTGTCTTTCTGACAGGGCAATGTACCCTGCAGATGGAAGACAGCAGACAATGAAAAGCCTCACAAGGATAACAGCAGCACCATCAGGATCATGCTGCATTACTGGGCAGGTTGCAGTTATATTCTAGGGAGTTAATGAGTGATTTGCTGTCAAAAGTGCAAACTGAGTTATCTACCCCAGGAATAACACTGCTTTACATCCATTTTTGATCTGGCTGACAAGGAAGCATTTTGGTAGTTTCACACAATCCCCTCTCTGGGGAAGCAGCTGGCTCCAGACGCAAAGGGCACAGGAAGCAACTGGTCTTGTTGAGATGAACAAACCATGCTGCTTTTTGTTAAACAGATAGCACTTTTATTCAACCCTGATTTTTTGGGGAAAAAAAAAAAAATCTCTACCAGGAATCACATAAGCATAACCAATACCTTGCTGCTGTGATGCACTTTCTGCAAGACTCAATCCACTTGGTGGTTTACAAAGCTTGAAATCAGTAGCACAAAAATTTTGTATGGCAAGAAGATTTTACTTGGACATTTAAAGATGGCATCTTGAGAAGGTACCAAACCAGCTATTATGATGGATAATCTTATTTTGGCAGAACACCAGGGGTTGGTTTTTTCCTGCACTACTGAATTATTTTTAGGTGTTTTTTTAAGAACTAGAGCTGTGCAGACAACTACCAAAGTACCGAGCTAAGTTGTAACCACAAAAGCAATGCCATGTTCAGAGTTACACTGAGGCGGCAGTACAGAACCTGCAGGTTTTGCCTACACACTCTGTTCTCCCAGGATCTAAGAAAAGAAGTCTTAAGAGGACTTAAGCAAGCTGGCAAGAAGCAGAACAGGCAAAGCAATAATGGAAGTTCCACATCCAATGCAAAACACCAGAGATGCAAAAGAATGAAAAGCACCAAGTAATTAGTAGTATTATCTTAGAAGAAACAACTGCATTCAACGAATTCAGGAATAATCACTACATGCCAAGTAATATCTTGAAAAAACAGAAACAAGACTCTGCTCAGAAAGAGATGGCAGTGTACAAAATCAAAGATGTTTCATAAACTAAGGATTAATTTCATTGGGAAAGTCTGTGTTTGTCCCATCCCCTACAACCACAGCAAGCTGATAAACACTCTCTACAGACTTTTTCTTTTCCCTTGTTATTTTAAGGAAAGGGACACAGAAGCACAAGTGAAATCAGATAAACACTGTTAGAGAGTTCTATTTTTCCACTACAAAAAGAGAAAATTACAATAAATGGATGGCGATGAGATTCAATGTTGATAATGCAGAATTATTTTCCACAAAATCCAAAAAGTTAAAAAGAGTGCAGCAGCACTTCTCTAGGATGGAAGGGTCTCTTTTGTGGACAAAAAGGTTACTGTTGGTTAATCAGCAGAGGCAACATTTTGGTGGTATATATTTTCAAGTTGTATGGCCTAAACCAGCACTTCAGAATAACAGAAGTGATAATAAGCCCAGGCAGGAGGCAGAACATGGCCTCAAGTTCGCCCAAGACAGGACATTTTTGCTCCTCTGAACACTTCTACACTAAAGTCAGTTGGTGCCAACGTTTGAATAGGCTCAGGTGTATTTTGTACAATGTCATCCTTAGCCACCTCCACCAGGATTGCAAAGTAGCAGCAAGATCCAAGCATTTCTATTAAACTACCTGCAAGTCATATTCCCAGGATAATGCATGAGCAGGCTCGTGTTACTTTTCACCGTAAGACATTAGGACAGTAATTCTTACCCCTTTCTTTCCTGGAATAGCACACTCCCAGTTCATTAAATTCATTGTGCCATCTGGATTTTTCGTAGGTACTGCTACAAATCCCTGGATAAGGCAAAAAGTCAAAAGGTGAGGACTTCAGAAGACTTACTTAGAATACTTAGTGACATTTTAATTTTATGCAGATCTATTTGTTCTTGCACTATATACTTCAAAGGAGTTTAATTTAAAAACTTAATTTAATTTTTAAAAATCACATCAGAGTAAATAAAAACATAACTGCAGAGTCGTAAATTTGACAGTTCTCATACTTACAAATGGATGGTCTTTTCTCCAGGCTTTTCTCTCCTGTGCAAGCCTGCTAAGAGCTATGCCAGACATATTCAGAGTCCCTCTAAAACAAAAACAATGGCTTTTACTATAAACTTTTATTTGTAGGGTAAACAGCATATGATATTATAAGCCCTGCTCAATCAGGAAATATTTTGGCCTCCGATTTTCACCACTATAACCAAGACACATTTTTGCACACCCTGCAGAAGTTAACATCGGGAATAATACCTAGTTTCCCCAACAACCCTCTCTTAGTTGCTGGACTTGACCAACAGAACCCTATCCTGACCTTGTGTTTTGTATTTGAACCACATTGTAGAAATTACTTTGAGAGTAACATGACAGCAGAAATACGATCAGCGATGGAAAAGTGCTCAGACTTCCCACTGGTGCACGAACACATATGTATCTCAGGGAAACCTCATTGTTCTTTATAACTACCCGAAAGGAGGTTGTAGAGAGGAGGGTGCTGGCCTCTTCTCCCAAGTGACAGGACAAAAGGAAATGGCCTCAGGCTCTGCCAGGGGAGGTTCAGGCTGGACATTAGGAAAAAAAATTTCACAGAAAAGGTCACTGGGGACTGGCAGAGGCTGCCCAGGGAGGTGGTTGAGTCACCTTCCCTGGAGGAGTTTAAGGCACAGGCAGATGAGGTGCTGAGGGGGCATGGTTTAGTGTCTGAAAGGAATGGTTGGACTCGATGATCCAGTGGGTCTCTTCCAACCTAGTTATTCTACGATTCTATGATTCTGTAGGCAATCACCTGTACTGCTCCTCTTTCTAGCAAACAGGGGAATAAGAAATGTTATTTTTAGACAGTATGTTCCTATTGAAAACCAGTATTCTACAGAAGAGCAACACAGGCACAGAACTTAACAGAATCCCCTTAGTTTGTAGTGGTGCAACTACACAACTTGTAGACAGCAGTAGGAACAGAGAGCAATACAGAACTGTGGTAAGGAAGAGCCAGCAGCCCACTTGTTTCATCAGGCCGGTTTTGAAGTCCAGGACAAACAGAATGATTTTTCTGTGCCTTCCCTGCCTCAGTAACAAATAAGCATGGCGAGAGACTGCAGGAGAAACATGCAAAGGACAAGTCACTACTGCATATGATACCACAGCAGTTATGGACACAACTGCTGCAACAGAGAAGCGCTTTCAGCCTCTAGGGAGGATTCTCCATTCATCCAGAATACCAGTAAGAGCCAGTGTTTATTTCTCATGGCCCAACTGTGTCTAAATCTAGGGTTTCAACAGCTACACAGTTGAACTCCAGTGAAGGTTTTTAATCCTCCCTATCACATTTCTACCCTTTCAAATAAGAGCTGATACTTGGCAGTTGGAGAATTCAAGCCAGTTTGTCCTCAACTCCACAGGTAGGTAACAAGCCTTTATGGCAGCCAGTAGAGCAGAGCTCTTCCCTGGAATAGTCTTACAGAATTGATGAAAGAAGCATTATCACTTTATGACAAACAAACATTTAAAGAGTGGTTAAGAACTACGCAAAATTCACATTCTATTAACGTGTAGATTACTTGCAAGACTGCTGCAGTCTGTAACTATGACCACGAATGGTGGCTCACAAAGATTCTTGTTTGAAAAGTGTCAGCTGTTCATGCTATATACTTTAGAATGGCACTCATGCTGAAAAGGTTTACCAAGCACTGAACAATTCCACATCAGACGTGCATCTGATGTTCATCTGGTATAACCTTTAAAGATTAAACAACATCATGCTTCCAATTTCAGTATTTACGCACCATCAGAAGTGGCTAAGCAGCACAGACACCCTACCTAGAAAACTTTAAAAGCACCAGATTGACTTCTACTGCAGTTCCTAGGACAGTTGTTAGACATCCCTCTAGCTTTTTTTTTTTTAAAGTAAGTTTTGCATGGATGGCCATAATATTTTGTTTCAACTTCAAACTAGAAATGAAATTCATGTCAGATAAAACTTTTTAAAAGGGAGCATTAACACTCAAACATGCACATAAAAAACCATTCCTGTATTCAGTCCAATTTCCTCCTGTATTCCCAAAACAAGCATCTGTATCTTGGCTATGTCAAAAGGCTTGCAGCACTCAGTCCATGTGTGCGGTACCTAACACCTTTAGTCTGTTCACACAGGGGAGAAACGGAGCTACGGGAAAGGTACTGTTGGGACAAAAAACTTCTCTTAACCAGTCTACACAGGGAGTCATTGTACATATTTTGTGAGCCCATGCCCTTGCAACAGATGGAAATGAGCTACTGAAAACAGAGCAATTGCAGCTGTGCTGTTAATGTTATTATAGGGGACCACAGGCACTAACTTTCCCATAATAATTTGAGAAGTTATTTGTGCTTATAAACCATTAAAATATTCTAAGATAGTTCAGTAACTAAGGTACCTTTTATGCCAAGAAATATATTACAGTATGCTTTCAAATACACAAATTATTGCTGTGAAGAACAGGCAACTAATAATGTGCACCCTGAGGGAAATGCCAATCCAACAGAACATCACCAATCAAGTCACTTTTCCACAGGGGAAAAAAAAAAAGTTTTCAGGCTCTGTATCCAGCTTGTTTTTTCAACTGGTTAAAAACTATGCCGTGCCTTAATACTCTAAGTATTTTATTATGCTCCAGAAATACTCTTCCACCTCTTGAGGCATTTCACTTAGTTAAGCCCTGACAGACTACATCAAAGATTTCAGTATGTATCAGGGACCACAGGCTACAGGTACCCTGGCAAGAGCAGAAAGGCATGTAAAACCTCCTCATAAACTGCTACCAAGTAGAGATTAGAGACCAAGAAAGCTGAAATTCCACTCCAAAATTAAGATCGAACTAGGTAAGCATCCCCTCAAAAGCCAGTCAATCCAATAACAAAATTGCCAATACGTAGTCCAACTGCGCTTCAGTAAGAGAATTTAATTTAGGCCTGCCAGACCTTGAGACAGACCAGAAATCAATCACCTCTGTGTGTGTTCTGGTCTCAGAAATTACAGTGGCAAGAAGGATTGAGATATCAAGTCGGGATTAAACCTGACCACATGATATTCTCACTGCTACTTTTATTTTCAGTAATTTATGTGCACGATTGGTTTGGCTGGTTTTGTTTGGTTTGGGTTTGTTTTTTTCTTCCTCTCTCTCCACACTGGAATATAGGTTAGCCCAAATATCTATGTTTGGGTTAACTCTCACGCTTGCAAGTTTTTGAAATGCCTCACAATTACAAGACATCTCTATGAAACTGAAATTTTTAGTATTAAAAAAAAAAAAAAAACCAAAATCCAGAAGAACCCTAAAAACACCAAACACACCCAAACCCATACAAACAAAAAACCCCAACAACTCCAGTTCTTGTGGCCTTGCTGATTTTTTTTTTTTTACGATCACACGTAATTCCCTTTCTTCACCTAAGAAATTTACTGCTAACACATGAAACCTAAGTCCCAACATATTGACGTGCTAGTTCACCGGAAAGAACACAAACTTTTCCACAAAAGGAACCGTCTCAACACTGCCCTGCAGAGGCTTCAGAGCCCAGTCTTTACATTTTGCTTGGGTTTAGTCCCTGAATTAAACCCTAGCACTAACAGGGAGCAACGCCCCTTTTCGTGGTATCAACTCATTAGAAAATTAACAGAAATTCCCATTTTACCCAGCAGCTTGCTTGCCTCTACCGCCTGCTTTGCAAAAAAAAGGACCCTCCCAAGCCCAGTACGCCCGCGGGTGGCGGCTCCGGGACCCTCGCACGGGGTAAGCGCCGCAGGCCCCGGACAGACCCGTGCGTGCCTCAGTGCCGCGCTCCGAGCCTCAGCAACTCCGACGGCGCCGTTACCCGCGAGCGGCGGGAGAGCCCCGCTCAGGCCGCCGGCCCCGCGACAGACAGGCGGAGACCGAGGGAAGGAGGCCGAGGGGCCGCGGCCGGGCACGAGAGGAGCGCGGCGACCGCTGAGCGCGACAACGACAAAGGCCGCGAGGCCCGGGGCCGCCGCCGAAGCCCGCCGGGCCTCCCTGCCGAGCCAGGCCTCCCTGCCGAGTCGAGCCCGCGCCCGCCGGGGCCTCCAGAGCGAGCTCGCGGGAAGCGCGGCCGAAGCGCCGAGCCGCGAGCCCCCAGCCACCCCCGCCCGCCGCCCGGCCGGGCCTCACCGTGATCGGACGAGCAGCCGCGCGTGTCCCGGATCGAGGCGGCGGCGAGTGACCCGGATGTTCCCGGCGCGGCTCCCCCCCTTTGTCTCTGCCCGGAGTTTCCCTCCCTCTTCCCTGGGCGCGGAGCGCGGCGGTGCCGTGTGTCCCTCCGCACGACCCGTCCGCGGCGCTGCGCCGTCGCGATGCGGCGCCCTACCCCGCCCGCCGAGCTCTACCCGACGCCGCGCAGGACCCGGAGGTGGCCTGGACGCTGCCTGAGCGCGGGAAAAAATACGCTGCGGAACTCTCGCAGGCGCTGGGCTCTGCCACGCGCCAGCCCCTCCTCGCGCCCGCAGGCCCCGCCAGAGCCCAGGCGAGCTTTAACCCGGGCGATGTGTCGGCCACCCCGTCCCGCGAGGCCCCCGCCCTGCGCGAGCAAGTGCGAAGTTGCTTCTCCTGCTCTTGCTGCTGTTCGCGGCCGTTTTGTAGAGCGCCGCGGGAGCCCCTCCTGCCTGCCTGGGAACGCCCCGCGATGTGCGCGCCCGGCTCCTGGAGGGACGGGAGGAGCATGG